>CM076570.1:1378433977-1378662079 GCA_034641835.2 Pinus albicaulis
AAAACAACAAGTGGGAGAATGTTGGGTATGTGTTATATTCTTTCCACGACTAAGCACGCGCGGGGGGGTAAGAGGGGGGGGGCGATAGCCCCCCCTTTGCGTTGGGTGCAACAGGGGGGTCATAGGGGGAGCGGTAGCCCCCCCTGTCGAGGTCCGGGGCAGCGCCCCGGCGAAAATTTTTGGTCCTTAATTTCTGGTGGGTAGTCCGCGTCCACGGTTTTGTGCATGGTTTTGCACATGGTTTTGGGGTACGATGGTTTTCGGCCCCTGGTATTTTTGTAGATCCGGTCAAGGGAACTACGATTATGTTCTAATCCAGGGTTTATGGATTGGGGTTTATGTATGCTTCGGCATGTATATATATGTGTTGTAACACTAAAAGGAATATAATGAAAAATCAAGCTGGTCGTTCCGATTTGGGATCCAGGGGAAAATCTCTGTGTTTATCTGTTTTATGTTTTATGCTCTCGCTATTGTTTATTTTCTGTTATAAGATTCGTGCGTAGATAATTTCTTTTCCGGGTTAAAACCTACACTCTCTATATGAATCAAAGTGTATGTCTTTAAGGCTCGAATGTTAAGGTTTTAGGCTAGTTATATGGCTCAAGGTTGTTTGTTGGATTGTTTATGTTTGGTTGTTGGGAATCAGGAAAGAAGGTCCAATATAAGACAAGGATGAGCATAGAAGGGATTAGGCTAAGATCGACAACCCAAGGAACATCAAAGCCATTGGGCAATGGAGTCAAGAAAGGATTTACTTGAGTTCAATGTGCAAGCTTTCAGTTGGGCTAGTCATCTAGAACATCTAGATCTTAAAGATGATATTTGGAATGGGACATTAAGGACTGAAAATGAATAAAGGAGAACCATCTAATTCTGTCTATAGATCAGGCCAAATGTCATTTAACTCCAGGTCTGCTTGGACAAAATCAGAGGTAGGAAAAGGGATCTTAGAAAGGTTTAATGAGATGGAAAGGCCCTAGAGAGGCAGAGACAGGGTTCTAGACCTCCGAGTGTTCTTGACTCATCCAACTAAATCCTAACAAGAACATATAAACATAGATTTCATCAATTCATACATCAGAGAGTAGGCAATAACATCCACTACACTGGTTAAATCAATTGAAACCAATATTCAAATACACATATAAGAAAAAAACATAAAAGGCTAGGAGAGCATCAACATAAAGTACCTATCAAGGGTAAATCTTATGCCAAACTTCTGATGCGAGCCTGAGGAAACATAATGAAATGAAAGCAAGTCAATCACAAATACAGAGAAAGGAAAACATCACCAGCTGCTTTAGATCAGGATCCAAAGAAACATGCTTGTCATATTAAAAACGACACCAATCAGGTACATCATAGCCCATAGCTTGAACATTCAGTCTGAATACATCAAATCTCAGCCTATCTTACAATATTACACAGAGAACTTGTCTCAAGAGGAAATGCTTGTGTTTCACTGATAACTCATCAACAACCATTACAATAATTTCCTTCTGCGCTTTATAGCAGAGGATGAACCTAAGATCGACTGAAGGAGTAGGTGAATATTAAAAGCGACATTAAACACAAAATGAATGCAAGGTCGAAACCCATTATGTTTTACTGCTGTGTATTTAATCTCTGCCATCTGTTTATGCAGGAGTGATCTTCTTCAGATTTACCTTTATTCCAGATATGACTTGATGCATTCTGGTGGCCATACTTTGTTGTACTTGTGGAGAATAAACAAATGGTAAATAACTGTTGAAAATTCTGCTTCATAAATGTTCTGATTGCTTTGAATTGCTGTTAGGGTGGAAATTCCTTCAGGGACACAATGTATAATAAAAACTGTATGGGTGCCCTGTACTTGATGAAAAAAAAACATTCTGCTCACAAATAAACCCTGATGTTACCTTATTTATGTGCTCAGGATCCTTTGATAGATCTTCGAGATCTTCAAACTGGTCCTTTAATCTCTTTGCTAAACACTTCGCTGCTTCGTCTCTGCCTCTGACAGGTTAGCTCGAGCTTTAATGGTGATGGGAGATTTTTATAAAGTTTAAAACCTGCTCTCTTTAATGTGTGTCCTGTGTTCATCTTCCAGGGTCATTTTCCATACATTCCTACTGCTGAAGATGCTCTTTCTTGATTTCTCTGTCACTGTAACAGAGGCTGCGTATTGTGGTGGTCTTTCATCGTTTTCAATCCTGCAAAAAACAGGAAAACTGTGAGGAAAACCCTAGATGGGGTGGCGGATGATGTGGAAGATGAGCGTGACCGTGCAGATGGCGTGGTGGAGGGAAAAAATTGCAAAGGGACGATGTAAAATGCCATGGCGGAGGTGACGGTATGTAGAGAGAACTGTGAATGAAAATCATTAAACAACACGAAGAATGGAGCAATATATGCGACGGAAAGGCATGTGCATGGAGGGTGCACGTGGGATGCTGACGTGGAGGGACCGGGTGAGGGTGGAATATTCAACAAAGGAGGATAGACGCGGGCCGTCGATCGCGAAATAAATTGACGACTAACAGTGTAGCGAGGAGCGGTGATGACGGGCCATGAGTACGGAAGCTGTGTGCTAAACCCCGCACTACTTCGTCGAGCGAGGACTGTCGGATGGGGTGATCGAAATCGGACGGCTGACATGGATTTCGCTACGCGTTCTGTACCAAAGATTAATGCGTGAAATGAGGGCGGTTTCGGAACAGTGAGGAGGACGCGTGGCAGGAGCTGAGTGGAATCGTTGGGTGTCCAGGGAAAACCACTCAACGCCCAACGGTGGTGCATAAAAAACCACGGCTATTTATGAACAGTGAAAGCGTGGGAGGGGGGGACCACCATTTCGGGCGCACTCCGCGCTGTTGGATCTGATCTTTAACAGACGGTGAAAATTCGTCGATTTAAATTTATATATCAAACCCATATATATGCGCATTTAAAAGGTTTTGAATGATTTTCTCGCGTGGAGACAGATCCGGAGGGGCTAAGCGCCCAACGGATTTAGCGTTGGTGACGGTGCTGGGTCTCATGGGAAGAAAAGGTACGGGGCTAAAGCAGAAGGGGGCTAAGGCGAGATATAGTGAAATTCATCAGTTTGTTTCAATTTTAATGCATTTTCAGGCCTGAAGGAGGTAACTATAGGTGGGTGAAGTGGAAATTCGAAGGAACAAAGGGTGATGGTGGGGTTTAGATAGGATTTAGGGGGAATTTAAGGGGATAATGGAGGGATTAAAGGGAAACTTTAACAAAGGGACAACAGATGTTGTGACGGGGAATTTTGCCAAGATATAGGGGTAAAAGAGGGAGAAATAGGTCCCTTGGAGCAATGGATTAGCAGAGAGGATTTGTGTTGGGCACAACTCATAGAGACTTCAAGGAGGATGAGTCTTCAGGGGGGAGGCATTCCTTGAAGGCTCCATAACAATCTAGCCCCCCAGCTTGCTTGTCAAGAATTTCATAGGGGGGCTAACAAACTGATAGTCTAGAATATAAAATTTCTATGGGGAGGGGAAATTAGTTATTTATAGCCTGGTGAAAGATATTTACAATAATGTTTCCCACCTTCTTCTACCTACCTAGTCATATCTTTTAACATTTTTTCTTCTATTTTAATCAGGTGCATTTGAGCTAGAAACCTTAAAAAAATTTATTCTTTTTGGAAGTAGTAAACTATCTAATTCTATACTTATTTCATCCAAGAATCTAGATTAAACTATTGGATTCTTTTATTCTCTACCTAACTACTGAATTTTGAGGATTAAACTGTATTGCAATTCTTTATTCTCTATCTAAAACAAGTAAATTGAAACATGACAAGTCAAGATTAAATTTTTCAACTCATCATGGATTATGTCATTTATTGACACTCTGCCATAATCAACTGCAAAAAGTAAAAGTAGTGGCATTTAGACTTGCACACTTTCATGTTTTATTCATCTTTTTTATTTTGGGGTATATTATTTTTTCTAAGTCCTTTGATTTTTCTTTTAGGACTTTTACCCTCTTTTTCTTTTCTATATTTTTTTTTAATTTTTTACAAATATGGGAAAGCAACTTGCAAAAAGAAAACTTTGTACATATTTACAAGACTAACCTCAGTCAATTCGAAATTATGAATCCTATATTTATAGGTTACTAACACATACATCGGGCTACCCACTGCACTTACATATGGAACACGGCACATGTCCTCTTCTTCTTATTGTGTCTTGTGACACTTTTCAACATATAACATTACACCTACAGGAATATGAAACTTGGCTGGTTTACTGTCATGCATATTGAATCTCTGCATTATTTTCTCGACATACATCCTTTGGTTTGACCAAAGCTTCCTCTTTACCCGATATCGTTTAATTTCAATGCCAAAAATTATAGTTTATAGCACAAAGGCCCTTCATGTCGAATTTGGGGAGAAATTGGGTCTTCAAATCCTCGAAATTTCTTTGTTATTTACAACTGAAAAAATATCATCCACATAAAAGACCAAATAAGTAACACGGTCACCAATTAATTTAAAATACACACAGTGATCCTCTTTTCTTCTGGTGAATCCAATTCCCCATATATATGTATCAAATTTCTGATACCACATCCTTGGTGATTGTTTTAAGCCATACAAAGACATTTTTAACCTACATTCCAGTTCTTTCTTCCCCTTCACCACAAAGCCTTTAGGTTTCTTCTTGTAGATTTCCTCTTCCAGATCCCCATGAATAAATGTTATCTTCACATCCATATTTTCTACGTAAAAATCAAAAGCAACAACAACAAATAAAAGTAATCTAATAGAAGTTACTTTCGCAACAAGAGAAAAAATAACACTAAAATCAATTCCTGGCACCTGGGAATAATATTTTTCTACCAACTGATATTTTTATTTCTCCACCTTGCCTTATGCATTCATCTTCTTCTTAAACACCCATTTTCCTCTGATGGGGTTCCTTCCAACCGCAGCTCAAATAGATCCCATGCCTCAATTTTGTGCAAGGATGCCATTTCATCAACCATGTCCTCCTTCTATATTTCTCCATCCTTTGAATCCACCGCCTCCCTGATAGTTTTGGGATCATCATCAATTATATTTATAGTAAAATTTGAATATAAAGAACATGGACTATACCTTTCTGGATGCCCTATTTCTCGGACTAATCTTCTCACATTTGGATTTTGTGGCTCTTCCTCTTTTGAATCTTGCTATGCTGTAGAGTTTGATTCTTCATTTTTTAGATCAAACTCTATCTTCCCAGGTTTCTTTGGTAGGACATCATTTTTAACAACATATTTCACCTCTCTAAACACCACATCTCAGTTCCTTTTTTATGAGTTCCAAAGCTTATTACCTTTTAAACCATCCTTATACCCAATAAATATGCACCTTTCATATCTATTATCCAACTTGGTCCTTTTATCCTTTGGAACATGTCCATATGCATCACATCCAAATACCATAAGATGTGAAAGATAGGGTTTCTTATCGGTCCATACCTCATGTGGAGTCTGATCCTCCAACGTTGATGAATGTGATATGTTAACTAAGTAGCATGCAGTCTCTGCTACCTCTACCCAGAATTCCTATCCTAACCCAGTACCATTGAGCGTGCTTTTTTCCTTTTCCATCAGGTTCATGTTCATTCTTTCGGTAACTCCATTTTTCTGAGGTTTTTATGGAGTATTATTCTTCTAGACTATACCACACTTCTTACAGAACTCTTGAAATTCCTTCTTGTAGAATTCTCCTACATTATCTATCCTTAGTACCTTTATCTTATTCTTTATCTAGTTTTCCACCAGAGCCTTAAATTCTTTAAATCTATCAAAGACTTTAGATTTCTTCCTCAAGAAATATATCTATGTTTTATTTCTTAATTCAACTATAAATGAAACATAGTACACATACTTACACAGTGATGGAACTGACACAATCCCAATCACATCACTGTGCAGAAGCTCTGATATATTGTTCACCCTCTTAGCACTAGAAGGGAAGCTCACTCGATTCTTCTTCCCATATACACAATTCACATAGAAATAAAAATCTAGAGAGAAATTAGAAATACCTTCTACCATACCATTACCATGCAGAATCCGAAGGCCCTTATCTCCAATATTTCCAAGCCTTTGATTCCATAGCGTGGTCATTTCTTGAGAGACCACTAGTTTCTCTGCTCCACTTTCAAGAACGACATAATTGTTTCAACCATCAATAAAAATGCTACCCATAAGCTTGTATAGAGTTTTGATCGAAACTACCCACATCGATATCAATGCTCCTTGAACCATATTGTAGGTATCTTTCTCGAACACTGTTTTTACGCCTGCATCATCCATCTTGTTTATAGAAATCAGATTTTTGACCAATGCAGGAATGTGCAAGACATGAGGAAGTGTTCTAGTCCGTCCACGTTTCAACTTTAGCTTGAATTTCTTGCTTCTAACAATTATTGCCATCCTATCATCCCCTAAAAGGAAATCACCATTTTCGTACTTATCATACTCGTAGAACCACTCCTTACAGGGATTTAAATGAAAGGACGCACCTAAATCGATCAACCATGCCTCATGATCTACATTTTTATTTGAAGAAGAAGAAAAATACAAATCTCTGCCTTCATCTGAGGTGGTTTTTGCTTCTGTGTAAGTAGCATCATCAAACCCTTTGCTTTCTCATGAGATTTAGATCTCCAGTACTTTTTGAAGTGCCCTTCCTTTTCGTATTTACAACACACCTTTACAGGATTTCCAGGAGATTTAGATCTCTATCTAGATATAGATCTCCCACTCGAGAAATTATTTTTGTTTCTATTATGGAACTTCCTCATACAAATAAGGCATCTACATTCTGGTGCTCCATATTTTTCTGTCTCATTTCCGCCAATAGCAGGGCTGAGACAATTTCATACAAATTAAAGGTATTTGTATTGCTACCAATTGCAAAAACTATACTATCCCATGAATATGGTAGAGAACAGAGAAAATTAATTCACTTATCTTCATCCGATATTTAAATATAAAAATATGAAAACTAAATACCATTGTATTGAAGGAATTCATATTATTTGTCACCGAGTATCCATCCTTCATCCTTAGGTTAAAAATGTTTTCTACAAGAACAATCTATTCAGTAGAGACTTAGATTGCTACAAATTCCCTAGCTTGACCCACAAATCCTTTGTCGTAGATTCCCCAGATACATTCAACAATACCAAATCTGAGATACACAGCTGTATTGTGCTCTTTTCCTTTTGATCCAACTTTTCCCAGTCTTCATATGACATTTCTGTTACTTTAATACATGGATCAACCGTGATCCACTGATATTTATCCACCAGCATCCTCCATATTGAGCTTACACAACTCAAAATCCACCTGTTAAATTTCTCGATCTCTACATTTCCACAACTTGACATCTTCTTTCAATGTAAGAATTGATCCTATAGATCTCCCACTAAACAAGGTTTACCACAAACCTAAGAAAAAAAAACCTCAGCAGGAAAGGCGTCCCCTTAATGCTAAAACAAATCCGATACCAAATTTATGTTTTAACCCTATATATAAATTATCTGCAAACAAATTATTAGAATCATAAAATAAACAATAGTGAGAGAGTAAAACATAAAACACATATACACAAAGATTTCCCCTGGATCACAAATTGGGACTACTAGCTTGATTTTTCATTATGTTTATTTCAATGTTACAACACATATATATACATTTCAAATCATTCATAAACCCTAATCCATTAAAATTGGATTAGAACATAACCATAGTTCCCTTGATCTTATCTATAAAATACCATCAGCAGAAAACCATCATCCCCAAAACCATGTGCAAACCAATGCAAAAAACCGTAGGAGGATCTTCCCACCTATTATAAGGTCCAAAAAAAAATTTAGGGGTGCTACCCTAAACCTTATGTAGCCCCACTATGATCTTTGTGCTATGCCCGATGCAACCGTAGGGGGGCTACCACCCAAAGAACCCACTTCTTAGCGCATGTTTCTAATCGTGGAAATAATATAACACACACCCAACATTCACGAACCAAAACCATATAATTAAGGCTTTAGGAGTATTCTGGCAGAGATCAACTGATGGACATCTCTTGAACCTATCACCAACACTAAATGGGTTTGGAATGATTGACCCAAAAGTGAAGTGGAGGCTTTAACATGGTGTGATGAACCTAAAATAAAAGCATATTTCCCAACCCAATAATCACTTAGATGAATTGAAAGAGTGTCATGTTCAAGAGTGACTCACTAGCATTAATAGGTAGATTATCCCGTTTTCCCAATTACCCCAACCATTACTAGTAAATACCTCTTTATTTTTTAACAAGATTCTGGATGATAACATATGATTGATTTGTAAGTTCATCCTTAATATGAATCCCTATAAGTATATTTAACGAACCTTGAGAACGAGTAGCTTGGTCCGCTCATGTTTGACGAGTCCTTCATCATTTGATGCTTTTACGAGTCTAGTGAAAATGTAACTCAGCATATTTTTCATGTCATAAAGTGTTTTCGCGTGTCTACGCTTTTCTATGAAGTAAACCCATGTACATATCTCAGGCTACCAAATTCTGAAGTACTATCAATCTGAACCAAACAATGAATTGCATACATAGATACTGAATCATTATGTTAGATCACCGCTCTCTGAACCCCATAGATTTAGTTGTATCATGATCATATCAAATCACAATCAAATTAACTTAAACCATGACTGTTAAACCCCATATATTCATGAGAGACATCATAGACAGACAACAAAAAACTTCAATAAAACATATTATACTTATCATACATCATTCTCTAGAGAAACCCTAACTTATATACGCACAAATCATGAAGTAAACTTGTGTGTACACACGCTTTTCAGGAATGAAACTATCGTACAGATATTTTCATACTGCAAAAAATATACACTACTACTCAGAAGGGAATCTACATTTTTACGAGCCTTTCTGGTGACTAACCTGCAATTTTTAGATCACATCTGTAGGATTTAAACATTTATAGAAATTATCTACAAAAAAATCTTTAAAAAAAAAAAACAATAGTGAGAGCATAAAACATAGAAAAGAAATACACATATATTTTCCCCTTGATTCCAAAAATGGGACTACCAACTTGATTTTTTTGTTATATTACTTTCAATGTTACAACACATATATATACATGCTGAAGTATTCATATACCCCAATCCATTAACCCTAGATTAGAACATAACCGTAGGTCCCTTCAATGGATCTACAAAATATCATGGGCATAAAACCATCATGCCCAAAACCATGTGCAAACCCATGCACAAAACCTTAGGCGTGTCTACCCACATAATATACGGTCCAATCTTTTTTTTTCAAGGTGCTACCCCAAACACTATGTAGGGGGGTTGTCACCCCATTGCAAACCCCCCCCCCCCAACCCTACAGGGGGGGCTGCACCCCCCATGTGGCCCCCCTACTATGCCTGACACAAACCCAGTGCGACTGGTCGCCCCCCTCTTACCCCCGCTTCTTGCCTGAAGCTAGTCATGGAAAGAATATAACACACACCCAACAACAGTTGCATTGTACATCAAAACTTTAGACATACCCATATCACGACATACATAGTAATAAACACACATCATATCACATATCTAGTCAACCCATAAACATATCATACAATTTATAGTAATTTTAGGTCTATTGACACTAATGCATCATTGCATTACGGGGTGCATACTTATTTCATATGAACCACTCATCAATAACACTTACCCTATATATAATTCAGAGTGAAGTATTCATCGATCACATATTACTTTCACAACTTTATCACTTTCATCTTCACCTCCTTATATAGTTTAGGCCTTAGCCAATACCACAGGTCAAAATCACACTAGTGCCAGTGGTAATCATTGATGGGATTAATTAGCCATTACTCCACTCAATGTGTGGGAAAATACCATGGTAAATGCCATTTGTATTTAGTAAACCATAGTGTAAAAATTTTGCATGCCTTTTCATCTTAATACCCACATGTATGCGACTTTCCTTCATCAAAATTATGTATATTTCTTCAATTTTTCATGTTCATAATTCTTCTATATCTGAACTACATTCCTCGTTCCATTCACTCTGTCACTTTGTCCAATCACTAAGTTAACTCTAAAAAATCCTGTTAATACATCCTCCATCAAATATTTTTCCATAAAAGTACAACTCATCAAGTAGGTTTCCATCAAGAACAACATATACTTCATGATTCCAACAACCCCGTCTTTCCTCGGGCAATTCCAACAATCACCTTGCCACTCCTTGCAAGGTTGATTCTGGGAATCTTCTTGCCTCACCTTGCAAGGGTGATTCCAACAATCACCTTGACCTACCAAGACCCGCCGACTTGGTGCTTCTGGGGAAAACTTTTACTTTGGATGTTTCCAAGACTTTCTAGACTAAAAATAAATTCTTTTACAAGATATGTTTTTCCCATAATGGTCTTATAAACATGATCATGACTCTCTTGACTCATGACAATAAATCATATGATCTAAAGAACCCTAGAAGCATGAAGAAAATTCTTTTACCTATGAGACCATACATAAAGAGCATGGACCCATGCCTTTACAATAATAATTTTATCTTCTCTTCTTGTTATTTTTACATAACATTCATATTGGAATTATTACAAAAAAACATACAAAGACTGAAACTAGTTACATTACCAACACTCTAAACACTCCCATGGAAATTTTGTAGTATAAAAAAGAAAATACCACTAAAAAAATGCACCAAAAATAGAGAACAAGCCTTCTCCTACTTGGCCTACACTACAAATCCACTTGGACTTCAAACAATCTCAAGAATTCCCAAACAAATCCTTATTTCCTTAATTGAAGCCTTCTCTATATGTGGCCAAGTTCAGATGTGGTTTTCTTATGCTTTCTTGCATTTTGGAGGTGATCAATGAACTCCCAATCACCTTCTACATATACATTTATCCTTGGGCTCCAACAAATTTCATGTGAACACTCTTCTAGGGTAACCAACTTGTCCTTAGTGGCACGAACACACTCGAAATATATAGCAAACTAATATCTCCCATTGTATATATCCTCATTTCATTCTCTTGGCAGTCGCTATTTCCTCTTAAGATCATCTAAAATCTCCAAAAGTGAAACTAATAAAAGTAAACATGGTTTTGGCTAAACCTCATTAGGGACAAAACCTCCAACTTGATTTCTAAGAAAAAAAACCACTTTTGTAGAGCCCATTCCTCAAAACACCAAACCTGAGTGCTTCGAGTACCTCCCAAGCTACAAATAGCAACACTCCCTCTTAGCGCAGGAGGTAATTCTAAGACTAGGGAGTAACTTGTCATCATACTCACTACTAGCAACACTAGCGTAACTCATGATGTCCATAAAGCTAGCAAACCCTAAAGCATGGACCGTGCCCTCCTCGTAAGTTTCGCTGGCACATTAGGGGAATTTTGAGGTCTAAAATGAGCCTCCTAAGGAAATTATAAAATAATAGTGGAAATAATAAAAAAAATATTATATTACATCATCAAAATTTAGAGGGGAAAAAAATATATATTTTTCAACTCGTATTTTCCACTTATCTCCCTATGGGTTTACTCAAATTTCGATCAGAAACACCTCGTTGGATGCATAATTTGATTCCCAATACAAGGAGTACCCATGTTACATGCTTTCAATCAACCCTGGTACACAAAAAATGATAAATACATGAAAAACATGATTGCAATCACGTTTTTCATGTATTTCTCATTTTTCATTTAGCAGGGTCCATCGAACGTATACAACATGGGCACTCCTTGGATGATGAATTAAATTTTTCATCCAATGAGTACTCTCGCTCGAAAAAATACAAGGCATTCAATATTTATATTTCTCTCGTATATGTCATCCCAAAATTCAATTATGAGATATGTAAATATTAACTGTCCAAAAATGGTTACTATTTTGTCAATCCCCCGAGCACGATACCCATATTTTATAAGCAAACCACGTTATTGCCTATATATGAGACACATGTTTGACTTTGGAGATTATTTATGAAACGGGACTTAAGGAATCCCTTGCATTTTTATAGTTGTAGTCCCTTCCCACATAGTAGTTGTCAACACATTAAGTATGAAATTCATTTATTTCTTTTCTATTTTTGTTGGTAAAATTTGAAAATTTTATTTCTTTTCCATTTTTAATGGTAGAATTTGAAGTGGATTAAATATATTTATATATAGATATAGATAATCACCTTATTTAATTTCTTTAAACGAGGTCAATAAATTTATTGTTTTTCTTGTTAATTTTCTATTTGACTTCTAGTGTTATGGGAAAAATATAAAACTAGGCTATTAAAGTTTTCAAATTTTAAAATTAAAATTTATTGAATAAATATGCAGCACCTAAACAACTATTAGAATAAGTCAAACATGATGTGTGAATAGGATGGCAATTCATTCAATAATAATAGCTTAAATATAGGGTTTTATTATAAATTGGATTCTAAATTTTATCATTTTAAAAATGAAATTACTTCACTTTAGTGGGGTTTCATTTTTTGTATCGGTAAAATACATTTGAAATAAGAAAAAAAATTCAAGAGAAGAATGGGCATCAATAATTTTATCTTCTACCTAGTTAGGTAAAACATCTATTCAATAACTTAAATGACTATCAAATGTATTTTCTATAGTATGATATAATTACAAGATCTATTATTTTTGCAATATTCCAAGTACAGATAGCATAAGATTGCAATTCACAAAGTACCCATTTGGTTTTAGAAAGAAAAACTTTGATACAATGTTTCTTGGTGCTCAAAATATTAAATAGATTTCAAAACTAAAACAACACTAAACCATATATGAAGGAATATAACTTTTTTTATATAGAGAAAGTTTGGAAAATTAAAATTGTAGCACGAGGGTTGTTGGACGTAAATGGATAAATGAGTCATGTAATATATGTGTTGAATTTATTTTTTTGGGGATGTTGTTTTGTTTTTCATGTAATTTTTTTTTGTAACCTTGGTAGTACGTTTCATTTTTTTTCTCTTTTTTCTCCTTTTTTTTCCATCTTCATCAACATGTCTAGATACATCACCCCGATTGGGGAAGGGAATTGAACCTGTGATGAGTGCTATAACAACCTGCCTCATCACCATTCAACCAAATATATATTTTTATATTCTTAAAGACAAATTATATCAAATAAAAAAAATTATTTATCATCAAACATCAAAATTCTTCATCCTTTAATTCTTTACGAAGGGATAACGACCTCGGTAACTTTTTCATGGGTTGTAAGCACTAAAAATTTTACACATGTACACTTTTACTCCTACATGTTAAAGCATTTAAGAAAACATAAATAATGGTATGTATATTCATTTCCATATTGTTTTTATTCATTTTTTATGGAAATACTGGTTTAAATTGTGGTGGGAAGTAACTTGTAGTAAATAGGATATCTACTTAAGTATGACATATTTCAAAATACTTTAACGATGAAACTATTCCACAAGTATTTTAAAATCATGGAATAGATATTCCAATTACCTCTAGAAATTATGGAAAAAAAAATCTAAGGCATCTATCTATTTGGGATAAGACCTTCAAAGTTATAGTCCAATCAAATGTTTGAATTATTTTTTTAAATATTGAAAAATGAATATATTTTTCCAAATTTAAACATTATAATTTGCATTAGCCAATGCTAATAATAGTGATCAGCAACAAAATCTATTGCTAGAGTCCTTCCTTGGCAAGGAGTAATAATAGATAACTAATAATATTAAAATTTCACTAAAAAACTAGTTTAGATAAAAATATTTAAAGTTATTCAATATGAAATTTTAATATATAAATATATACAAATAAGTTTGCATGACAGGTGGAATGAGAAATAGATATAAAAGTTTTAAAAAAAAATTTTCTCATTTTTGTTAAGAGTTAAAGACCACTCAATGCATTGAGCATTTTCCCTTCATTCCTCTACATACAATAGTAGAGAAATACACACAATATTTTATAAAGGAAAGAAATCACTCTTAAAATAATACTCAATTTGCAATAAAAATTAAAATCTACATAAAAACAACATAATATGTAGTAGAGGTTTACTACATAGATTAGAACAAAGATAAATAATAGGTTAACTCTTTGAAAGTGGACATTAGAATATATCTTTAAAAAAAAAAATTATAACTTACTGTAAAGATATTTTTAACACATTATAATGAATTTTTTTTTTATGGAAAACATAATATAACATATTCTAAATTATGACTTTAATAATATGTGGATTCTTTCAAAGTGGACACTAGAATAGAGCAAAAAAACCTAATAACTTAGTCTAGAGATATTTTTAGCCCATTATAATGATTTTTTTTTATAAAAAAGATAAAATAACATATTCTAAATTACAACTTGATTGATAACATACATAACACCAATATTAATAGCAATTTAAAGTACATTTTCCCTTTCCTTCTAAAGTCATCTTCCCTAAGTTTATACATACTTCCATATAACAAACATTTAGACATTGTCGAATGATTGACTTGATTGACTTCATCACAGATAAAATATGGAAGGCCTCATCAAACAAGTGGATAGTGAGTCCATTTGTAATATGAATCTTATTGTATATGTAAATAATACATTGTTATATCGTAAAAATTTTAGAAATAACTGACCTAAGTATTTCTACATTTTCTTTATGGTTCATAACTGGAAGAAAATGAAAACGTAAATAAAGAAAAATATTTAGTAGAAGAAAATAAAATTTTATGCCATTAAAGAAAAGATAAAAACAAATATTGTAAAATAACAATCTATCCTTTTCAACAAGACACGGGCTTCCATCTTGGACACAAGACACATTTTTTTAGGCACATTGGAGGAGATGGAAAGAAATATTTCATCCAATTTGGTTTATACCACTATAGAAGGTAGATAGAAACTAATGTACTCAACAAATAACCATGTGGAAAAAAATAGTTATGGTTTTGATGTCACAATAGTTTCTAGTTACCTTATGGTGTGTTCACCAAATCAAACGAGCATATTTTTTATTATAAAGAAAAGCAAATTTTGACACGCTATATGTATGTTTTGGTGATTTTTAACATAAAACTTGGGTATAAACCACTTGAGTAAGGGGTACAATAAGCATAGAGCATTTCTTAGACATTGAGCATAACTGGGTAGGTTGTATGCCAACTTGCAAGCGACCACCTTCATGTGTAGATCAATATAAGTTGTTTTAGTGGAGCATTTTGTTACATCGTATGAAAATTTACCTTTTGTACCACAATGAATCTGAGTACTCTACACAAGCCACCTATTGTGAGCCCATATTCCTATTTCCCATGAAACGATTGTCTGGCATGAACAAGGTTTATTAAGATAATTTTATTCTCCACAAGGAAACAAATAAATCGAGGTAAAATCCAAACAATAATCGATTTTCCAATGATTATTTGATGAGAAATACTAAACAAAAATCAATATTTCAACAGTAAAGGATTGTAATATTTTATCAAGTCCATAGCACATATATAGCTTCCACTACAGCTAGTAGCTTTGTGGACAGCGAAAACTATAACACACTCACTAAGCTAAAAACCATAAGTAAATTGGGTCATTTCTATACTAAAATTGCCATGTGTAGAGTTCGCGGGTTGGATTATCAGTGTCTAGTTATACATATTTCAGTTTCCTTTAATGATAACATATATATTGAGTGCATATTATATGCATCTCAATTTGAGTTCAGTCCAGTAATGTTGATTTTGTGAGTGATGTAAATTTCATGAGAGAATTAATTGCTACTCATAAAAAATTCTGGTTACATCTTTGTAGTACAAAAATGAGAGACCTAATTGTTAAATGTTGCACCTTGGGATTTTACAGTTTGAAAAATCTCAATTGATTTACCACTGTTATCAAATGTTATGTTCGGAAATTGTAAGATTATTAAGGTGAGAACAAAGAAAAATAAACCCAATAGTACTATGTGTCTTTACTTTACACAATAATTAGTGCTTTCATCTGTTCAACACTTCAGCAATAGATTATGCCATTAAAGAGAAAGCCTCATTTAATATTGACAATAATTACAATTTCATGATGGCTGAAAATGATCTTAATTATTATTTAATAATGTTGACTAAGCTTGCAATAAAATGAAACTTTGCCACTCTATCAATTTGTGGAAATAACTGTGTAGATCATACATGTAGATTGGTTTTATAACCATCGTTTTTTTAATTTCGAATAGATTATTTAACATTTTTCAATATTTTTTTATGTTTTTAGTGTAGTGAATGTTTATTATAAAATACATATCCATGCACAAAGATGTATTTTTTTTCTCAGACGAGTCATATATACAACATGGGAAAGGGACGCCACCCATATATACAGAACAATCATACGTAACACTGCTCATGTATATCACCTTCTGGTGCAACAAAGAGAGGGTGCAATTACCAATGTAAAAGAAAGAAGGTTAAATCGACGTAGTGTCAGCAATTGGAAGACATATAATAGGTATAATGCATTATAGTTTCCGGAAATTGTGAATGTTTATGCATGAAAATGTTGAAGATGAAATTATGTCAATAGAAGGTGCATGACTGTTACATATATGTATAGTTTATGAGACAAGTCACAACAAAAAAAACATAAATAAAGTAATTTGTTTACATTAAAAACAACTTGAAATGCTCACCTTTGGCAGGATACTCAAAGTAGAAACTTTATTTGATAATTTCAACGGAAGACCATAATATACATAATTACCATTTTAGCATTATATTTAGAATTGTTTTATCGAAGTATAACCTTTTTGAATGGTACTTCTATGAAAAGTTTCCATACTCCTTTCAGCATGGAAATATAAGCAACAATTTTCTTAGTACGACTCAATAAATAAAAAATAGAAAAAATGCACCAAATTTTACATTACAAGAATTCAATTGAACAAAAATTTGGAGTTCAAGTAAATTCGGGTGGCTTGCAACTCAAAGTCATTCCTAACCAATTGAAAACACAATGGCTTAGGTAAATCGACAATTAACATCTAAAAAAAATTATGAAATAAAAACATTTGGAGAATTATGAGTCTAGGATTCTACCTATGGCGTTGGGTCACATGGCATGTAATTTTTACATTCTAGAACGAGGATATGTTCTCGAACGATGGAACATGTTGAAAAGGTGAAATATGGGCCACTATCTCTCATCTCAACTCGACATAAACACAATATATTATCATGTTGCTCCAAGAAAAATACAACTACTTTATTGTACTTTCGCTATATTGATTTATTGGACTTCCATTATATGATTTATTTAATTTGTTGCTAATAACAAGTTCAGTTCTCAATAAAGAATCAAATCAAATGACATTTATCTTAACAAAATTTTCCACTTTCATTGCCAAATAAAATGTTCCCATATCATAGGAAACTCAGTTAAAAGATAAGGTAAGGAGCATTGTATCTACCTAAAATGCACCCTTAATATTTCCTATTAGTGTGAGAATGTCTCTCACTAAGGTACTAGGCTTGGTTTGTTTCTCACCCAAGCTTGGGAGTCCTGAGCTTGAATACTGATCTTGGGTATGTTACATTTTCTGTTCCAATTATTGAGATGTCGTTAATGTTCCAACTCACCTTTGAGCATCCCACTTACCCTTCCCTTGAATTTTCCATTATTTTTGTTACTTATGAGCATGTTGCATGCCTTGCAATAGTAGTCTAAAGATATCTCATTACTCACATGGGGAAATTATTATAGCATAAATAAATTAATTCATCGGGGAGGAGGGGATTGCCTCTAAATTTCACAGTGTACATGGAATTTCCTCTTTCCTTCTCTCCTCTTCTCGCAGATGGAAACATGTAACACCAAGAAATCAAAGAATACAGAGTGACATATTCACTCCCTTACTAAAACAACAACATTGATAGGAGGCGAGAAAAATCAAGTATATAGATAACTCCTGATAGGGAAATGTAGCTACGACCCCTTTTATTTGTTAGGACCTTCCCATAGGCATACAAAAGGACTTCACTCACTATGAGTACCCTTAAAAAAATATTATTAGAAGGAAATATTGAAATCTATGAAAAAAATAATATGAGCATCATAAAGCTTAGAATTGTTCAATATCATACACATAAAAAAATAAAACTACCTAAAATATCAACAACCTATGAATATTAACAATATACATGTAAAAATATGTTCTAGAACTTATAAAGACTCAAGCTACTAAATAATTATTCGAAAATAACATTTAAAGTTTGTAACTCCCTCATCTCCATGTCATATAACTATGTCATAAAACTATAGATTACGTAAGATCAAAGCCATAAAATATCACTAAGAAAGATACTACCTAATAGATCAACAAACTATCAAATCAAATAAGAAAATAAAAACACTAGAAATGCCCTGAGATCTAAACTAGACATACATCAATGGACCTAAATAAATTTGTTGGTCATGTATATGTGTGGAAGGAAATTCAAAAGAATATTCTCTCTCTCAATCCTAAAAAAGATAATGCAAACAACAAATTAAATCCCATGTAGCCCATATATCAATAATGTTGATGCCAATCTAGTAGCAATGATGGAACCAAAATATGCCTTGGCAATGTGGGTTCTTTAAGGATCATGATAAAGATCTCACCATTGCATATATGGAAAGAATAAATAGAACTTATGGTTATAATTTACTTTCTACTTTTAAAAATTTCATCGAGTCTTAGACATGTAGTTTGGAGAATATTAGGACCCACCTACATGCATTACATGTGCTCTTTCATAGTCATTTAGATACTAGAGAAGAATGTATCCCATTGATCCATGAACCATCCATACTCATCTTGCCTACAACAATTTTTCAAAGCTTCTTTCATATATTACCTATTCTTGCAGGCCGCCCCACAATGAGATAAGTACATTCAATATTTTCATATTGCTCCCAAGTTTCTAAATAATTGGTTCATCATTCCAAGTTTCTAAATAGTTATTTCATCATGGGATAAAAGGATTAGATTGGAAGAATGGGAGTATTTTTTATTCCAAAGTTGAGAATGGGGAAGAGATTTGGTGTCCCAATCGATTATAAATGATGATTTTGTTATCTATCATTTAGTATATTCTTGAGGAAACAAATGATGAATTGTGCATTCCTACAAGGATTAAAACCTTACGGCTCTTGAACAACAAAATTTTCGACAAATATTTGACAAAATATTCAATAATTACACTTAAGTGATGGAGAGGAACTTATTAGAGCTTTGTTATTGTGAAAACAGATAAGAAAAGGAATATTTCAAGTTGTTGACTTGTGCCTACATCTAGACATGCTTACCATTTCCTTGAATCCCCATGATCTCCTACTCCTCATAAATTTCCATCCTTCATATAGATTTTCACCCTATTGTTCACTCTTTCTACTTATGTTCTTTCTCGCCTCATATACTCTCTTTTTTCCAAGTCATTTCCTTTAAGAAATGGGTTGTTGAAAGGAGGATTTGTTCCATATAATGGGAAGCCAGATCCTATAGACGGAACCAAGATTAGCACCTCCACCTTCCATAACAAAGGAAAAAGTCAGAAAATGATAAATATCCTCCCAAGTCTTCCACACCCATCAATGTCATAGTGATTCTCAATGGTATCATTGCCACTATTCTCCTCAATTCCCATGCATTTTGAGTTAATTAATTCCTCACTTTCATTTAAATTACATAGGATATCCTTATACATGACTATCATTTCACAACATTTGTTGCTAATATTTTTTACCTAAATTTCTAATCACATATGGTCAATATTGGACTATTATATTTATGTCTAGATCTATAAATGTGAATCTAGTACTTTGAATATGGAACTTTGCGAGAAAGGAGGGTGACTTCATTGCAGAGTCGAAGGCTCGAAGAGTAAAAATCATAGACTTCCATTGTCAGTCTTACCAATATTTAATCAAACCACCATAATGTTCAAGGGAGGAAATCATCTCTCCAGGATCCATATGTACTCTTTAGCTACTTCAGTTGGGAAAAATCACCCCTCCTCAAAATCTCAAATAACTTGGTGTTCCTTTGGTCATAAATTTTCATTTAGTAGGCTAAGGGATTCAAGGAACAAGTGCTTCTTTTGCTTATTTTTCTTCTTTCATGCTTCTTTTTCTTATTTTCAGATATATCCAATATATCTCAAAAACAAATGGTTCTTTTTCTAACTTCATGGATTCTTGACAGTGAAAATTTTAGCGGTTGATATTCGTATGTGAGCTAATTTTCAATGCTTTTTCCAAAAAACTAATTTTCCAATTTTGATTTTTTTGAAAATCGATTCACCCAAATATTATATTATAAAACTATTTTACCCAAAAAACCACCAAACCTTTATATATACTAATTTAAAATAATCATAAACCTAAATATTTTTACAAAAATACCATAAATTTTTTTAAAATTTCCATATTTGGGACTAATAAAATTCGCTAATATTTCTAAAATTTAAGATAAATTTCCATCCTTAAAATTTCCCTTGATTCTTGATAGGTAACTATCATTCCTATCCTATTTTCTAATACATGAGATAATGATATTCTCTATATTGTTTTTTTCAATTTAAAAATTGAAATCCATTTATATTATTCTAATGATATTCTCTTCTATTAATTATAATGTTAAGGTTGTTTTGATCTATCACATTCAACCTAAGAATGACACTAACATCTTTGGTAGCCTGACTTTAGGAGTAATTGAGATATGTAGTGACAATAACCACAACATTGTTTATTGTGACAACAAGGTAACCCTTTGAAACTCTCTCATCTTCATTAATGAGGTGGATAAGATCTTGTAACACCAAATTTTGTTCATATAACCTGTTACTATTAGATGACTAAAGTACACCATATAAGACCAATTTTACCATAGTAAAATTGCTTTCACTATGAAAAATAATTTAGTAACCCATAATTTATTAAATTGTTTATGGTCTAAACAAGAAACCCCATGAGGAATAATTGAATAAATCCTTATTTGTTTGATTTTTCTCAAGGGATATTTAATTCAACCATTGTTTAATTAATATTCCTAGTCATATTTAACCTAAAATAGGAAAATTAAATAGATAAATCATTATTTATCTTATTATTTTCTAGGAATAATTATTTAAAACATTATTTAATAATATTCCTTGTTAAATTTGACTAAATCATTTATAAATAATTGAATAAATAATTATTTATTTAATTATTACTTAACCACATTCTTAAAATAATAAATAAATAATTTATTTATTTATTATTTCTAAATAAAGGGGTTTGACCAAATTCAAATTCCTTTTCCCTCCAACAAAAATAATAAAATATTCCATAAAAGTTGGATCTAGATTTGGTTAATAATATTCTAATTATGCACCAATATCTAGACTAATTCAATATTTTGTTATAAATAGAAGGGTTTTTCCATTCATTCACTACCTTTTGTTGCCTAGAGAACACCCTTGATCTATACTTTTGGTCTGACTTTGATCATCCCATCATTGTCATATTTTTCTACTTTTTTCTTGTGATCTCCCTTTCAGTTTAATTTTGTTTTGGTTTTCTGCACCATCAAGAGAGAGAAATATTAGATCTGAAGCACTGAGGACATACAAAAACCCATCTCATTGAGGGGGACTGGTAACATCATTCTCTGTTTCCTTCCCAGGTGTCATAATACAAAAAATTCTTTAAAAATTATTGTCTTGTTAATTGGATGCATGGTGAAACTCTTTCTTATTCTTGTTGTTTAATGTCTTTAACTGCATAGATCTGGATTTTTAAGGAATTTATTCTGATCACTAACTTCAGATATAAGGAAATTGACATTCATCTTTGATGTTAGGGATGTTTGTTATGCACGGCTAAGGTGAGATTTTTCGTACACTTGTGATCA
Source organism: Pinus albicaulis (assembly GCA_034641835.2). Taxonomy (NCBI): domain Eukaryota; kingdom Viridiplantae; phylum Streptophyta; class Pinopsida; order Pinales; family Pinaceae; genus Pinus; species Pinus albicaulis. The sequence goes on from CM076570.1 coordinate 1,378,455,980, forward strand.
GAATTCACACTAAAAATTGACGACTCCATAAGGGTTTATAATTACGACCGTTGTCGTTTTTCATATCCCTATATGACAAGCTACTTCAGCCCCTAGTGTTTTTCTTCAACTACTTATTTTTCATTTCTTGATGTTGTTTCTAACCTTTAAAACCCTAAAACAGTAAAAATTCTAAATTATGTGTGTTTTTGGGTCTATTGCGTAGGTAACAGGTATCAACCACAATAGAGATGACACCTTTTTCTAAAACCTGCTCTCGAGACAGCCGAAAGTGTAGATCTCACTTTCTGAGCCAAAAATTGCTACCTCGGCTCTCAGGTAGCAGAAAAAAGCCTAAAATCTGTGACCTTAGCTGAAAATGGGTCAGAAACTGCGACCTCTACCTTATGTGAGATTTTTTTTGTGATTTTTTTGGGTTTGTCTAGACCACTATTTAGGATTGTTTAACCTCCCTCTTCACTCGTCTTTGACCTGTAGTTTCATATTTTTTCTCTTCAGAGTAGGAACCAAGCCCCCTTAGGGCTTTACTACGCTTCCACCTTTTTAGGAGGAGTTTAGTTGAAGCAAGTCTTATGAGATTTTAGTGTTTTGAGCCATTTTTTAGATCTGAACCTGCACTTTTAGATCATTCTCAGATCGATTATTCATTGATCCAAAACATCTATTTTTAGTATTGTTTCGTCCTCCTTTAAGGTACACCCTGTTTCCCTTCAGTTTGTAGCATTTCGTCACCCTTTTTGCAACATCTTTCCCTCTATTTTTTTGTTGTTTTCTGCCCCTCTTTTTAGCATATCTGACCTCTAGATCCCTATCCCTCCGTGATTCATATCCATTGGCCATTTTGTGTGTTTTTACTAGATTTCGCCCACCTATATACTAGTTGTTGGGAAGCCCTCCTCCTTGTGTTTAAATTGATGCATATTTATCTGTTTACTTTTCTTCTGCATTCAGTTTCCTTTACTATCATTTTTAGACTGATTTACAGTTATACGTCGTCTTTTTTCTTTCTTTTTTCTATACACACATCAGGGTTAAATTAAAACTAACACACTTTATCACATACACGCAGACGTTAAGCAAAGAGTGTCTGGTTTACACTGCCAAGCCAAGACTTAAACATTGTAATTAATTTATCACCACCTCCCTACCCTTGTTTACCTCTCTTCCTTATTGGGTTTCATGTCTCTTTACCATCATTGTGCCCCCAAGGCATTTATCCTAGAGACTCCAAGGCCTTCATCCTCAGTTTCTATTTTGAAGACTTACTCCTTTGCGTAGGGTTCGATTTCATCCCCCACTGAGTCCCCATTCTGACTCTTATTCTAGTTCATTGGGTTCCCCTTCTGGTTCTATCCATGAATATCCTCCACCTTTCACCTGCATCATGTTCGGTTCAGGACCTAACGTTGGTGGCAGCCCCGGCCCTAATGCTGGGAATACTACTAGTGGTGCCACAACATGAACTATTCTGGCTACTCCTTTACTCCCTTATATGGAAGACCTAAGCATTCTTGATTTTAGCGAGTTCATTAATGACCCATAGGCCATGATCCTGGTTGTCCTGCTATGCCAACCAAGCTCCCTTCATACATCCCCAAGTTTGAAGGAAATGTTGGAGAGAATCCTACCAACCATTTTTGTTATTTCCACTTGTGGTGTTCGTCTAACTCCATCACCGATGACTCTGTCCATCTTCAGTTATTCCATCGTATGCTTACTGGAGAAGCTTCCAAGTGGTATGTCGACCAGGCCTCCTCCTTTCATACTACTTTTGCCACCCTTGCCAAGGATTTTTTGTCTTATTTCCAACTCCCCCTTCGCTATGACACCGGTACCAAACTCTTGACCTCTTTCCATCAAAATTTTGCTACTCATTTATCTGATCATATTCAATAATGGCATAGAAGGAAGAGCCTATGTCGAGCCCCTGCTTTTGAAGATTGTGTCTACATGGACTAGTTTCTGAGATCCTTTTTGCCTGCTATTGGCAAAGATGTCGCATCTCAGTTCCCTCAAACTAAGGAAGCTTCCCTCCATATTGCGTTGAAATATCACCTAATCAATGCGCAATATGGTTATTTTTATACCATATTACTGTTGGAAATGTTGTCATTGATGGCAAAGGAGGCAGCGCTGAAGCAAAGAGGCAGCAAAGAAGCAAATGAAGGCAGAGGAAACGAATATAATAGAGGCAGAACCGTTATCTCAGCAATAGAGGCAGAGGCAGAGCGACGGGAGCAGAAGAGACAGAGTCAGAGACAGAAGCAGAGCCGTTATAAAATTCCAGGAATCGCTTCACTCCAGCGGCAAAGAATATATATAAACATATACAAAACTTATTCCGGGAATCGCTTAACTCCAGCAGCAATGTAATGCAAATAACACAGAAAATTCCGGGAATCGCATAACCCCAGGCGGAAGGATACATAAAACAAATCTCCTTCCGGGAATCGCTACCCACGCAGGAGTATACATAGAGCGCATTACATATGTTCCAATGGTCCAAGGCATATACATTGATATATATTAAAGTGGAGCGTGTTATGATCAATGGAAAGGAAGTAATATAAAGTGGGACCCTCATCCAATCGCAATCGGAGATCGCAAGGGCAGCGGAACATCGCAACAGAAAGTTGCAATTGCGATTGAAGTGGTGGACCCGATCGAGTTATGCACCACAGTTAATTTCTAATCGCATCCGAGTTCCAATCGCACGACTTTGTAAAACGCTGCGATTGAAGTGGCGGACCCGATCGAGTTATGTACCACAGTTAATTGCTAATCGCATCCGAAATCTCAATCGCAATCGGAACTCTACGATTGATCGCACAACTTTGTAAAACACTGCGATTGAATGGCGGACCCGATCGTGTTATAAGCGGGAGTTGATATATGCAAATCGCATCCGAAATCTCAATCGTAATCGGAACTCTCCGATTGATCGCACGACTTTGTAAAACGTTGCGATTGAAGCCCGGACCCGATGGGCTTATTAACTATGATTAACAAGTGTTTTGAGTTCCAGTTCTAATCGTAAATGGAAATTTGTGAAGGCGCTGTTATATATAAATATATATATATATAAAGTGGTTGCGGTTGTATTAAAACATGCCGCGTGGTCTGTAGACCCACGGGCCTCAGCTTAACGGGAGGGCGATTATTAATGTAATACAATTGTAATATATGTATGTTCCGGCCTGCGGAACTCGCCACATCAACAAGACACTTGCTTCGTGTAAAGGATTGAATTACAGTCAGCAGATTCATTTATATATAAAGCGCTCGTATAAAAATAAAATAAAAATGCAGCTCATAAATTCAGGAGTTACGCAGCAGCCATAAATAGAAAGGCATACAGAGAAGAGAAAGGGACAAAGAGACAGTTAGAGAAAAGACAAATGCGCAGCAAGCCAAGAGACAAAATGAGTGAGCTGGAGTTCACATTGTAATTTGAATGTAAATGTTTTAATCGTTTTTATTGTTTGTGATGCATTGGCAAGTCTCCGAGAGAAAACAAACTCCCACTGTAATGTTAAAATTGACACCTAGAGTTATAATTTCTGAGTAAGCTGATAAAAGGAGTGAGAATGCAGAAGGCAAAGAGACATGACTTTCCATTTCGAATTCCAAGCAGAATACAAACAGTCATGTGAGGAAATCTATAAATAATATCATCTTGATATGCAGAGAGAGTTTTTTTGAGAGCAGAGGTGAGAGTAAAGAAAGAGAAGGAAAAATACAGAAGAGTGAAGCAGAGAAGATCAAGAAAAGAAGAGCAGAAAGAGGAGCTACAGAACAGAGCTGATATCAGAGGTAAATCAGCAAACATTCAATTTGTTAAATTGAGGAAGTTGGAGCTTCCTATCAAGTTGAAGCTTGATAGCTGTCAGTTGTAGCTGACTGTGGTTGGAGCCTCCTGTAGGTTGGTGCCTGCAGAAAATTGAAGGGAGTTGGTGCTTCCTTGCAAGTTCTAGCTTGCAGAATTGAGGATAGAGCCTTCTGTAGGTTGGTGCCTACAGAAAACAGTGGTGAGAGGGAGTTGGAGCTTGCCTTTGCATCACAACAATAATAAGATGTGGTTTTCTCCCTTTATGGGTTTCCACTTACATCCGTTGTCTCTATGTGTGCTTCTTATGTGTTGATGTGATTATTTCAATCTGCTTAATTTCTTGCTGCTTTCAACTTAAGTATGGTGTCACAATAAATTAATATTGGCTGCAAATAAGATTGTTCACATATTAAAGCTGTAAATAACTCTGGTGAAAATTTAAAAGGCTAATGCATGTATTAAACTGATTCACCCCCCCCTCTCAGTTTAATCAAAGATTCAACAATTACATGATCTCCCTAAACTTGGTGGTGTTAATGCACTGAGGGCATCCTATGCTGCCAATGGTATTGTTGGATCCCTTTAACATCCGTACACTCATCCTCCTATGGGTTATGGTTTCCCTCAGGGAGGGGCCAGCTCCTCTAGCACCTTTTCCCCTCCTGGCAGCATGTATCCATGACACATCATGCTCCTTTTCATAACTGCATCCTCTGATTCTAGGGCCCACGTTTTCCCAATCTGTTCACCCTAATGTTTCCCAACCTCCTTATTATCCATATCCATAGCCTGGTGCTCCAGCTCCTCCAGCACAAGAACCTCAGCCTCCCTTGCCTTCTCAAGCTCTTCAACAAACCACCCCCTCAGGGTCGTGTGTGTATGAACAGCAGAGTGCGCCTAATCCTCCTACTTACAAAAATAAGAGGAAAGGCAACCAAAACTAATATGCCCCAGGTAATCTAGGAAATAATACCCAAGGGAATACATCCAACACTGCAACCCAACAATAGGGCACTCAGCCCAAGCATGGCATGCCTATTTGCACAACTAAGCCTTGTTCTTGTTGTGGTGTCTATGGTCACTATACCCATGATTGTCCCCTTTTACGTCATATACGTCAGATGTGGGAAGCTCGAGAAGAATTCTGAGGACAGCAAGCCTCCCCTTCAGTTTCTCCTAATGCTACACCAATCCAAATGGCTGTGTTTACCAATCCTTTCCCCCATCAAGGATATGTGGCTGCCCAACCCCCTAAAAGTCAGGAAGTCACTCAACCTCCTCCATCTGGTACCTCTAATTATCATGTCCTCATGATGAACTCTGACAAACCCAATTAATGACCCTCGACTTCTTCGTACTCCTGGGCCCTCTTAGTACAACAAGCATCGACTACGTCTGCTACCAAGCCCCTGTCTTCAATCCCACAGAGCCTCTTTCGAGACCCAGTGGTCCTTTACTGACCCATCATCCTAAGTTAGAGGTCCATGCCAATATCACCAAAGGACCATTATGCCAAAACGCTACTTCTAGTAAAGTTTCTCACTCCTAAAGTAGAGTATATGACTTGGCGCAATCCCCTATCGCCATGTCAATGCTCAAAGTTCTCTAGTCGTGCCCTTCACAACAAAAAGCTCTACTAATTGCCATGGGCATTATGGATCCTTCAAATGACCGTTTAATTGTATTCGATGTTGAAAAGTCAGAGCATCCACCCCTTCCTACATCTGTTACCTTCCAAACACCTATCAAGATCCGGAACCTATCAAGATCCGGACTGCCAACGTCTCAATGCCAACGTCTCCCATTGTATCATTGACGAGGGGGCATCCACTTGCTTGATTTCCGCTTCTATTTGGAAGCAACCCAGATCTCTCGAGTTAGCCACTTCGACTATCACTCTCCATGTGTGGGATGGCCACTCTTCTCAGCCCCTTGGCACATTGTTCCGCAATTTTCCGATTACTCTTGCGAGAAAGATTTTTTTTGTTGACATTGAAGTCATTGATGCCCACTTAGACTACAACATTCTACCAAAAAAAAAAAAATTCCTCACCTTTTGATGAACAATAATCATGGCCCTATCACGAAGACCTAAAATTAACTTTAAATCTCATATCATGATATCATTATGGCCACTATAGTCACTAACCAACATCCCAACAACCATATTTCGATAGTCACAACTAGTTTTGGGTGGTAGATGATAGTAATGTGCCATTATTGTCATGATACTACAGAGCATAAGAGTCATATGCTGAAATAATTTCAAATAAAATGTTATGAATTTATGCACTGGTTCTTTTTTATCCATGTCCTTTTTGGGTGGTAGATGATAGTAATGCACCATTATTGTCATGATATTACAGAGCATAAAATTTATATGCCGAAATAATTAGAAATAAAATGTTATCAATTTATGCACTGGTCTATTTTGATCCATGTCCTAAGTTTATCTCAAGAAATGATGGTATGCCTTTGTATCAGTTACCATAAGATTACAAAATATATGATTACCAAGTTAAAATGTTATAAATATTTGATAAATAGATCAAAAATAATAATAAGCTATGAATAAAGGAAATATTAGTTATTACTTTAATCCAATTAACTAATAAAAACAATATGGATCACTATATACTATGCTTTAGGTAATATAATAAAAGGTATTGAAGAGAATTTAATTTTTAACTTATTATGTTTACGGATACTATATTTAACTTTGGTTACCTAAAATAAGTAATATTATGACTTGAGTTGTTGAGTAGATAAATATTTCCTTGTTATACAATCTTTATATCAAGTCAACATGTGACTACGAAAGTGTATTTATTAGGAAAGTATAGAAATTTCTTAATAAGAATTTGGAAACTTAATTATTATGAATTTAGAAATTTAACAAATATATCTATATATATATATATATATATATATACTTCAATAAAAATTTATTTCATTATTATAATTCGTAATTTTTGTCACAATTTTCAAAAATTTTGAATTTGTTTCCTATATCAAAAAAATTCAATAATTCATCATTTTTATAAGTATTATTAATAATTTCACATAATTTTTACTTATTCTTAGTACACGAGAATATAAATTTGAAAAGCAAACATGTTTATAAAATGTTTTAAACCCAAACCTATACAACTTAAACATGTAGTGACATCTACGAAACATGGGTACATCGTCAATATCTTTTGGCATCTTATGATAACTAATGTTTTTTTAGTAGAAAGAAATGTTGTTATAAACCGTTCATATTCATCAAGATCATGAATGATAATGTACATATTACAATATTATCATATGTTCGATATAGGCAGTATCAAAAAAACTTGTAACCAAGCAACAAGTTAGCAGATCCATCCCAAAAATAGGGGAAATGAACAGTCCATTAACCACATGATACTGAACGAGGCACATAATCGGATGATTATGAAAACATGCCAAATAACAGAGAGTAAACAAAATAAACTCAGATATACCGAATCATCAGACATCCAGAAGCCAAATAAAATGTACGTAGGATGCAGCCAATGAGCAAAAAAAAGATACGTCATCAAACAAAAAACGATAAGCAGAAAGCAACAACACCATAATAGCACCGTGTCATTGCTATAAGGGAGAAAGACACCCCTCAGAAATCCGATCCGGCTCGCCTGGTGAAGACTAAGGAAAAGGGCTTGATAAGAACACGCTCACTTGATGAATACTAAGGAATAGGATATTCTTGATAATCCAATAATGAATCCAACCTATAGTACGAGATCTATATAGAACCATATGGAACCTGCAGAGCCCTTTTAGATAATGCATCAGCACAAGTATTGAGCTCCCTATAGATATGCTGGATGGATAAGCCCTTAACATTTCCACGCAGATAAGAAATCTGATCCAGCCATCCCGAGACATCATTGATAGAAACAAATATCCTTCCACAAATCCAATCAACATCATACTTAGAATCACCATATACATGGATATATGGTAACTTGAGCAAGTAGGCAACCATAATACCACTCCATGCAGCCATAACCTCAGCCTTATTGTTTGAGCCCACGCCACCATTCCAAACAATGTGATAATGATCCATATTATCAAGTCTAATCCACGCTCCACACCCACAATTACCATCAACATTTGCACCATCAAAATAGACAGCCAGAAGCATCATCTCATACGGACGTATCATGTTAGATAGATCCACCATTATGGAACCAACCGTAGGACGAGAAAACATCCACTTAGCAATGTTCCCAATAATCAATGAAAAACATATACGGGTTTCTTCAAATGTCTTGTGGTTCCTAGCAACGCAGAGTTCCCAAAAAACAAAGAAAGGGAGTTGTTTGTGAGAACATTTCGTAGCAGTCCATGTAATTTGTGTACAGTCAATTGGAAACCAAGATGGATCACCAGAGAGACCAGAAAAGTGCTTCCATACACGTAGTGTGAAGGAACATGAAAAAAAAAAAGATGTTGGGCCGAATCCTCGTATAATAGATAGAATGGGCATCTACCAGGCCCATAGAATCCCCTTTTACAAAGATTCGCCCACGTTAATAATTTGTCTCTCCAAAGCAGCCAGCCCAAGATAAAAATCTTAGTTGGAATGTTAAGCTTCCAAGCTACATAGAAGAGAGATCTGGTACCATCAGTATAGATTTTAACCACCTCATGTTCATATATGTCCTTCACCATTAGTCCGCCCCTCTTCCATTTACCACACCACACAAGAGAATCCACCACCACAGAGAATCCTCCTTGCCATTTTAAAATACAGACCATATCATTTGTAACCCGAGATTTGAATTTCTCCCAACTATCTGCATCCACTCCTCCCTAAGGTGTAGCGTCTCAGATGATTTCCAATTCGGTGCACCAAAACTCCAGCATGAAATCAGATGAAACAATGTGTGAACCCCATGATGATGCAATCTGTGAATGAGACGATGATCAAACTCCTTAAGTGTATCAAAACCATTAATTCTGTCAACACCCAATATGATACTTTTCCTGGTACCAAAGCACCATGCCAGTCTAGGACCAAGAATGTGTTTGACGTGCATAAAACTTCTCCAGATACACGATGCTTTTTTAACATTCCAATTTCTTCCCTTATAAAGTAAAAAGAGGGGGTTCCCCACGTCATATGTATGTAGAATGATTGAATACCATACCTCACCTCCCATCAGAGCTCTCCAAAAAGAATTTATCAGCAGCGCAATATTAAATACTCTTATATTGATTAAGCCCAGTCCCCATGAGATTTTGGAATAGAGATTGATTCGAGCTTGCATAGATGAAATTTTCTGATATCTTTTGTATCCCCCCACAGGAAATTAGCTATGATAGAGTTTATATTGTCAACTATGCAAGCAGGAAGAAAGTATAAGTGCTCCCAATATACCAGCATCTGTGATAATACTACCTGAATCAATATAAGTCTACCACCCATAGATAAGAACTTAGAGGACCAGTTTAAAATCTTACTTTTAAATTTCTCTATAATCCATAACCAATCAGCGTTGGAATAAGAACATGGTTTGAGCCTGAAGCCCAAATATGTAATGCCATTCATTATATGTTTCTTGTCCACCCCCATAAACTCAGCAATGAACTTAATCTCACCTAGGTCACCCGACGCATATAATAAGAATGATTTGAGCTTGTTGATATACAATCTAGTAGTAGCACCAAATCGTATGAGAATAAAATGAAGATAGAACCATTGGTTCCTGCTAAGAATCCCAAAAACTAATAAGTCATCCACAAACAAAGAGTGTGAAATGCTTACTGTGGGAGAGAAAGGCAGACCCTCGAAATATCCTTTTTCCTTTGCCATCTTCATCAAAATGTTGAAACCCTCCATAATAAGTATGAAAATAAGTGGAGAAAGTGCACACCCCTAACGCAAACCTCTTTCAATTTGGAATAAATCTGTCGGCTGCCCATTTATCAACACAGCAAAATGGACCGAGGTAATACAATTCATTATCCTTCGAATCGAATGCATAGATAAGCCAACCCTCATGAGGATTAATCTGATATAAGACCAATCAGCCCAATCATATGCTTTGTGTATATCAGCTTTCATGATGAGAGCCTCAGATTTTTGTTTATGGAAAGAGTGTAATGCCTCCTCGGAAATTGTGACGACATCGTGAATGGATCTTCCTTTTAAGAACCCGTATTGTTCCTTTGAAATGAATGATGATATAACCCCCCACATTCTATTTGCAATAATATTAGAGGTGATTTTGTATATCACGTTACACAACACTATAGGTCTAAAATCAGAAAAAAGAATGGGATCTGATGTTTTAGGGATAATAGTCAAGAACGTGGAATTCATATCCCTAGGAACAAACCCCATAATGCGGATTTGTTCCACCACCATATGTAGTTCATGCTCCATGTATTCAAAAAAATGGATATAAAACTCAGCCGGCCATCCATCAGGCCCAGGGCTTTTGTCAGGAAAAAATGAATTTAGAGCTTCTTTTATCTCCTTTTTAGAAACTTCTGCCTCCATTCACGAATTTGCGTCTTGATGAAACATTTTAGTCATATGCTCAAGGACACAAGATTGACAATGGTGGTCAATATGTGGATCAGCCTTAAAAAACACAGAAAAATACTTGAGGGCCTCATTTTGAATCTCAGTCGTATCATGGACCATCTTACCATCAGTTGCTTTTATCTTCCATATAGAATTAATGTTCTTGTGGCCATTTGCGTAGTTATGAAAAAAAATTGTGTTGAGGTCTCCCTCCTTCAGCCATTGGACCCGACTTTTCAGCTTCCAAGAGATTTCCTAAATCTTTAATATCTCCAACTTTCGAGCCTCCAGAGTCTCAATTCTATTATATTTATGTGAGTCGGGAGGATGGACCACCATTTATTTGTAAATATCAGTAAATTCCATATTAATACAAACTAACTCCCTTTGTATTTTGTCATTTTTTTCTTTCTACCATATCTTAACAATTTTCTTTAATCATGCAAATTTATCAGCAACCTTCATCCAGCGTCCCAACCGAGAACTATGATCATCCACCTGCGAAAAATCAATCACCAACTTATTGAAAGATGGATCTTGAAGCCAGACTCTATTGAATTTAAATGGAATTCTTGGCAATATAGATTTCAGTCTCCAAGATAGTGTGACAGCCATATGGTTTGAAATGTTGGAACTATATACCTAAGACCTACAATTTCCTAATTTTTCTATGATTGATTCCTTTATCAAGGCCCTGTCAAGGCGCTTTCCAATAAAATCAGACCCTTGACATCTGTTGGTCCAGGTCAGCAATAATGGTGAAGGTTTTACATCTCTGAGACCAAAATCCAAGAACAATTTGCTTAATTTTTCAGCCAAAGGATCCCCCCACGACCTATCACCCCACGACTCATCCACAAACAAATTAGAATTGAAGTCTCCCATCACCATCATATTATCCATGCAGAGAATACCTGATTGACTCATTCGCTGCCAAAAATCAACCCTGTTATGGCAAGGAGAATAAATATTGATTAAGGAAATCAGTTCAGAGAGACCTCTAAGATGACCATGTAAAATGATACCCCCGAAGAAGTTATATGCCTTGGCACTCAATAGAAAAGGATCCCATGTCAGCAGCATATTACCTGCACGAACCACAACATCAATCCCCACATATTTCCATCTCGTTCAAATCAATAACATAGATTCTATAGCCACTTTTCGATTACATAAAGTTTCCTGAAGGAGAACCACCAAAGGTTGAATTTCAAGGAACATCTGGTGTAGGCGAATCATTTTAGAGGGGACACCCATTCCTTGGATATTAAGAGATATGACAGTCATCATGATTGTCCATCACAGGGGCTGCTAGCTCTAAGGCCCCGAGGATCACCAGAAATCGAAATTAGAACATCACACAGGTCAACTAAGTCCCCTTGGAAGAGTGATTTGGTCTTAATCAGACCACGAAAATGTCAGGATCCCTTTTTTGTGGTTTTCCTAACAGTGATGTTTGATGAAGACTAAGGGATAACTGGGTGGGGAATTTTAGGCTCATTATCAAAGACAGTGAGAGCCGCAAGATCGAGCAACATATTACCTAAAAGGACGTCCAAGTCACTACCTACTGAATTCTGTGGGGATTTCGGACGATCAAATAGCAAAGGTTCATGCGATGAAGGAGGAGAGGTCCACTCTAGTGAAGGCATGGAAGTAGAGACGATGAGCAGTTCAGTAGGGCTCATGCAAGGGTTTTTGCAGGATTATTTGATAGTACAGTTCCATGAGGGTCATCAATGGGATTAATCTTATGTGGAGAAGACTGACAGTAAGGACGGTGGGAAGATTCATCTACTCCACTAGGTTGAACAGTCTTTTCAGATACAGATGGTGCCTTAGGTATGGATGCGTTCTTGTGCATACTGATATTATGATCAGAAGAATTAGTTTTGATACTGTTGGAATAAAGGGGAGAAGACTTACCCGATTTATCCGATATCGAGGATTGTGTCAGATTCTTTCCTTAATGCTTTTCATAGACATGACCTCCGTTCCGACCAGCTCTCCATTTCCGCATCGGACAAGATCTTTGCATGTGACCAGTATGATGACATATTAAATGTATAAAAGGAACGCCCCAATAATCAACAAGCTAGCGATGAGTACGCATCCCCCATATCAAATCAACATCACTTGGTAAGCCAACCTGAAATGATACCTCAACCAAAATCCAAGCAATTCTCTTGTCAGCAGTACCTAAACATCTGGGATCCAAATATTTGGTAGTACCAATCGAATTGCCAATAGCCCGCACAGTTTTCAGGGTCTAGAACTCCAGGGGAAGACCAGGTAGTTTAACCCATACAATTTTACTCTTCGGAGCATCAATAATCGGGTTAAACCCTAAGTACCATGGCAAAAGCTGCATAAAACACCTTCCTCGAACCCATGTGCAACTTAGAGTTCTTTTGCAATCATCCTCGTGCAGAAAGTGCACACTGAACCAATTCCCCATCATCTTACTGACCTTGGGAATGTATCCCAACATTGGACACCAGAAGGTTTTCACCCATTCAGTCATATCAACAAGGCCATCCCCCGAATGAAGCCATCTCCCTATCAAAGCCCTTTTATGCAGGCTAGCAACTCTGTCTCAGAGGTCGTCGTGTTCAAGAATCACCTTTCTGGCAGTTGACTCGGGCTTGAAACAACTATCCTTTGAATGTGTCTTGCGTCTCCCAGGACCAGCAATATTTGCAGTAGATTGTTCATTGCTAAGCGAACATACCTCCACTGCCTTCTGCTTTAAGCTACAATTCGACCCATCCCCTGTTGTATGCTTATAAAAATCAGCCTGTGTGTCCAAATTATCTTTTGAGAATTTCCCAAGTCGCAGCTTCTAAGCACAAAGGGTGGCAGCAACCATCGCCTCATGGCCAGATGTATCAGTCGATAGAATGTTAGAATATCTCGTGTTGACACTAAACCAAAATAATATTATCGCAGTAAGATATAAGATTTATCCCTTAAACAACATATTTCACATAAGTTAGCTTTTGCCGAGGTGCAGAATGCGATCGCAGAGCATCAACAAAATAGAAAACCTTATTGTTCAAAGGATAGAAACATGATACCCCCAAGTACTTGCACCACATATCTCCCAAATCGAAAAGAGATTATTAAATATCAATTATGACACTGAATACTGAATTATTGCAATTTGCACCGTCACTAACCGATCCATTGCCCAAAAGCACCTACCCACTCACATATTTCATCGGATAACTTAATATTGCCTACTCGAGGCAACTATATTGAATGCAGTAGGTAAAAGTGATATGTACCCAAAGAAAATACTAAACTTGAGCTTTAATACTCTAAATGGATATATCCATCCCGCCACCAAGAGGATCCAGATAATTAATCACTTCGATATACTGTACTGAAAAGGATCATGTTCATCCCCTACCCCTTAGGCCATTACTTCATCGAGACCCGATAAGAATCCTCACAAGTACTCGAGTTGGTGATCCATTTATGAACAATTTGAAGGAAAATAAATACAATTGCCGGCAATTCCTTTTGAATTCATCGGCGACGGTTATTCAGGAGGAATGACCGGAAGTACGCAGGAAAACCCAGATCTTGGTTTCGAATACCTATACATCCTCAAGACTCACAGCAGCAACAACATACACATCTCCTGCATTTCCACCATCTATCACATACCCGGAAACCACATGCTTGGCATGGATGTGTAATGTAAAAGGAAGGAAACCTGCTATTCCATATAGATGATGCTGTTAATAGGATCCATTGCATGAAACTTTCCACCGATCTTTTTATCTTTTCGAGGGGGCACCAGGAACAACGATTACACATTTGGAGTCCGTTTTGTGTATATGAAATGGATATTGATTATGGATAGTAAGATGATCATAGTTAATACACCTAATATAATTATCTGTCCAAAAATAATCCACTCAGTTGTCATACTCATTCCATATATGACAATGACCCTATCCCACAGCCCTGTTCATATACCTACTATTATATTGCGTTGGAATATATTTATAAAGGACCTGAGAAGAATATTCACTGCCATGCATATGCCCACTAACGAGTAGCTTTAAATATGAACATCCCTCAATTCTGATTCCTCTGTGGACGCACCAGATCCACAATAGAAGGCATGGTTTTCACAGATAGCTGATACATGTCCCCTTATTTCTTCATCTAACTAACCTTAATAGGGTCTAAGAAGGAACTTACCGGCCAGCTCAATTTTGTGGGTCTCTATTTTGTAAAGGCCCAAAGAAAAACATTCTCTGACACTGCTACTCCTGCGCAGATATCCTCCAACTCAAAACGCAGAAGCCATCACCAGCTTCAGAGCGACTTGCCTTGAAAGTTGATATTTTGTAAAGGCCCAAAGAAAAACATTCTCTGATAATGCAAGGAATCTTAAGCATTTCTTTCATCATGAGTGCAACATGAGCGAAATCAATGATTAGGGGGCACTTTGAAGGTTAAGTTGATGTATGTTTCAGGGGAATATAAGGGGTGTAATAATATCGTGTTCTTCAAAATATGCAGCTTCTATGTTCCGGTATTGCAAAACAATCTGCTGATTCTTTCAACCTTTGAAAATACATGACTTTTCCATACTGTTGGAAAGTCATTTCCTTCAGTCACGGGTTCTAATTAAATAACTTGATACCCTTCAAAAAAAGTCACTTCCGTAATTGTAATTTTTGAAAATACTTTATTTTTGTTTTCTGGAAATTCAGATGGTCCATTCCTTGATTGACAGGCTACCATTGATTAGGATGCCATCCTTTAACCAGTTGCTTTCATAATTGTCCAACATACCTAACGAGTCAAATCGCAAATTGCAAAGCACATGTACAAATTATCTTGTACCACTACACGCAATTACTTTACACATTAAAAAGACATGAAAACCTATCTGTGGACTTTCCATACCCGAGCTTCGTGAATAAAGTAGGTTTTTTCAATGTTTCTGTTCTTTTCCATAAAATTAATATTTCCATCTGTTTTGGAAAAATGAATTCATTTTCTATAAATCTTCTTTAAATGAGTTTATGGCCATATCTGCTTTAAATGTGGGATGGAAAATTGATTGACCAGGGATGAGATTGTTACTGGAAGACTTAATTATATGCATAATCCCCAACAATTTTCATGAAGTTTAAATCCAGAACCTAATTAAACCTAAACCCTGCATATATCAACTAAACCTCAGAAGTTAAAGTTATATTGTTTTCTCTTATACCTTAAAAAATAACTCTAAATTTTATTCCTCGGTTTCGCTGGAAACACTATGCTCTTGGGTTGGATATCCACATACAATGGCAAGCCATTGCTATGTTTCTTCAAGATACATACATTGAACAAATTAAGCCTGCTGAAAATCCTTTCCAATAGGGCAGAGTTGTCATGGTTGTCAGAATACAAAAACAGACAACAGTAGTAATGATATTCATTCTTCAAGATATTGAACACCAAGTAATTGTTTCCATACTAACATTGAAAAAGCCACAGTGATCTTACCATTGGGATGGAATTTTTAATTTTATTTTATAGATCCATATCTTATTTAAATGGACATCTAAAACGAAAAGCATGGGTAAGAAACATAATATTTTTCATATATTCCAGCTGAAAATCAGTGATATACTAAAGGCTGAAATCTCAAGAGCAGAAGTATCAATGCTAAAGTATCATGGGATAAAAGGAGGTAAACCTTACATGATTATTGTAAAGTTGAATATTCGAAAATCTGAAATCCTGCCTTTATGTGCTTATCTTTCAGCTATGCAGTATAAAGCGTACATTTCAAAGTAAATTAAAATCAACCTAATCAATATTAAAATCAATACCAGTTATGCTAATATCAGCTCCATTGTCTCGCCCACCTCTATGCTTGCCACTGTAGAGTTTTTCTTTTCCAAAACAGAAATTACGTATTCCAAAGCCGCTCTCTCACAGGGAATGGTGAGTCCCATTTGGTGATGGAATCCATACTCTTCCCTGGCTTTCTCCAACAGAGATTGGAAGAGAGGTTGATTCAAATAACTTGTAGGGATTATAAACCGACTGCGTTCACTTCCAATGTACACTGCAAAGTGACCCTTGGGAACATCTATTGGAAGGCGGGCACTGATAAGCTCATAATCATTACAATTGCTTCTGAAATACAGAACCTTCTGTTTTTTAGGAGAGCAGGCGTATCTGAGTGCTTTACGGGCACTGGCAAGCCTCTGAAACTTGCTGATTATCTTCCAAAGAAACACCACGAGAGCTATCTTGTTTCCCATTGAAAAAACACAAGAGTAGACACTTCATACAAAACAAAAAAGATGGATTCTATAGGCTAAGATGCGCAATGTCAAAGAAATATAGTAAGAATCAATGTTCAGAACTATGTCCATGTGTTGCAGAGAATTAAGAATCAAGGAGTATCATAATGAAGCATCGCGAACGACAGAGAAAATGGAAGCATTACGTACGACGTAGAAACACTTATTAATGATGAAATCATTGCGTACAACATCGAATGGTCGGCCGTTCCATGTGAATGTCAGGATATGATGTTTGAATTCAGTGTGTATTTTTTGTTTGTATTTGGTAAGAAGTTGCTGTAGCTTTCTATTTATTGACAGTGCAGTACACTTTTCACTGTGAGCCGACTTCCACATCACTATTACAATCTCATTAAGTGTGGGTTGATGTTTACAGATTGAAATTGTTGACCTGCTTCGAGAATATAACATAAACAAGTGAAAAATGAGAATGTGCCCTATTTCACACGTCGTTGTGCATCTGGTAAAAAGTTTTGAATGCCTAATATTGCGTTCAGTTAAAATAATTTAGTCAGAACAGGAATGCCTTCTAACTTTCCAGGAGAAGCAGAATGACTACTAATCTGATAAGTTAGAAATGTCTAATCAGAATTGGAATGGTTAATCTGGAAGCTCAAAAAGTTTAATCAGAATTGCCATGTCTAATATACATTGTACTAAATTAATTAATTTATAGTCTTTAGTGGGGCACGCATTGTTTTGACTTTGTAAAAAATTTGGTGACATAATTTTAGGGAAGGATATGATTTTTTACTATTTAAAATGGGGTTTTAAATCATTTTGGTCTATATATATTTTCTTGATAAAGTAATGGATTAAAAAAAATATAAAAAAATAAAAAAAAAATATTTATTTAAATATTTTTTCATTTTGGTCCAAAATTCATGAAAAGTAGCTAAAGATGAAAGCCATTTGGAAAGCCATTTGGAAGGGCTAGAAATTGTTTCACCAAAACTCACACACAATGAGTGACGCCCACAAATGGGTCCATTCAACATTAAATGAAGCCCTCACACCTAGTTAAAAAAAAAGGGGAAAAAACAACAAATCTAAATATCTAACAGTAAGATTATAAAATAGTTTATCTCAAAATGAAATATGAAATATTAAAATGTGTAAGTATTAAATAATAGAATGTCCTTACTAGTCTTTATGGAGGCAAACAATAAGAATCAATTTCATTGTCCACCGTTATTATTTTAACCTAAGTAATAATGTTTAGCTTTAAAAAATAAACATTTTTTAATATTATTAAAAAAAATCAAACATTTGATTTAGTGTAACTTAAGGTATTATTGCATTTTTTGCTTATTTTTCTTTAACTTAAGTAATAAAATTTAACTTCAGAAAAATAAATGTTTTTCAATTATTAAAAAAAGTTTCAAACATTTGATTCCACTTTAACTTAAGGTATTATTGCAATATTTGCTCAATACAATGTCATGTGAATAACTTCCTCGTAGATTTTCTACTACAATTTCTTAATAAGATCCAATATTCATGCAATGATTTTTATATGTATGTGTGATGATTTTTTTATTATTAAGTTTTTTAGGAAAAGGGTCCAAAATTAAAATGTGAAATCAATAACATATTTACTATCCGTTTCTACCCATGATAATTTATGCAAGCCTTCACATAAAAATGATTAGGAATAACATGTAAATAAATATACTTACCAAGAGTTACTACTCACTAATCTTTATGGGTTTGGTAGCTTTTTAATATGTAGCAATAAAAATGTAAAAATGCATACTTACTAGCTGTTAAAGCAAGCCAAAATTTATGCAATCCTTGCAGCTAAGCACAGGCAGAGCTATGGGTAGGAATTATGATTGGATAAAATAACCAATAAATGAAAGTTGTCACAAAGATTATATCACCACCAAGCACCAAATGCCATCATGTAAAGAGAATCGAACTTAGAGTCCCAAAAAGTGTACATAAGACGTGTTACTCATTCTCTATCAACCCACAAAGATTGGATATTTGTCACTCAAGTCACTATTTTCACCTAGGCAACCTGAATTCCTATCACAATCCTCCTTTTTCCTCACCAATGCACATTGTACTAGTTCCTATAAATTTGCGAATATTAATTGAAGTCTCCAGGGTGACCGAAGCTTCAATTCTAGATACACCATATAGGCCAACACCACAATAGAATTGTCCCGCCTATAGTGGGGATTCAACGCTGGGAGAGCAGAAGAACTTGGTTATGCAACATGTAAAGAATGGGCTCTTAGTGGAGGTTAATTCTATCATCGCAATGTTTTATATCAAATTTTTTATTAGCATGTGTGCTTGCTTTGTGCAATATGGCCAAACCCTCCCTCCCATCCCACCCCGCTTTAATGTGAGAAGATGTGGTGAGGTGGAAAACCTTTCCCTTGTACCACTGAATCTCTATCCAACACCCCAACCAGGCATTGTTGATCTTGATAAATGAGGATTTAGAGTTGATATCTCCTCTCTGACCACCCTCTAGATTTTCAATTGGATTCCCAAGTGATATCCATATTCAAACATCACATATTAGTGATAAAATCAATGCTACATTGTTTCTAGATTTATGGAAATGATAAGTGATTATAGTGGGAAAATTTTTAATTAGTGTCTGAATATAAGCTGCAAATATCTCAAGTCACCATATCTTACAAATATTATTGAGAGGGGGGTCATTTAGCAATATTTTAACCATGTTGATGACCATTTGGGAGGCACCATTCAATTAGAGGTTTCTAAAACCCTTCTCCATCATGTATTTGAGATGTATCTCCAATGCAAAGAATTAAACTACATTGCTGCTATTGGTCATGGAATTATGCACATATAGGAAAATAAATTGAAATTCATTTTCTTGAAAGATCCCTCAATATCCTGTTTGGCCTTAGTTCCCTTTCGAGTTGCTATCAAAATATAATTTTATGAATCCCAGTGGGGGAGGTCTATATGTTAAAGGGGATGTCCTCCCTTGATGTAATAGATGGGAAATATATAATATTCCATTGTTGGATACAACTCGCATTTCTTGAGTATCCTTGCATTGTAATGAGTTGCTTCCCAATATTCCTATGACTAAGAGGTTGATAGGATGGTTTCTCTCATCCTCTACTTGAATAAATTCTAGACCCCGCACTCTTGGGATTCTAGTTGTTTAAAAATCCTCTTGTAACATTCTTTCCATATTAACCATAGGAGAAAACTTCATATTAGATTCGAGGCTTAGTGAAGTACAAGACCATGAAAGATTTCTTGATGCCATTAGAATCGTATATGAAATATTGTTGTATTTTTGGATGAGTAACCAAAACTTGATATTAGATTCGAGGCTTAGTTAAGTACAAGACCATGAAAGATTTCTTGATGCCATTAGAATCGTATATGAAATATTGTTGTATTTTTGGATGAGTAACCAAATAAGAGTAATAGCATGCATTGAAGATACGTTCTAAGTCTTCTTCTTGTTCCTTGCATATGGGGGAAATCGAGGGACCGACAAAGCCTTTTCTTCTAATCTCATCCCATGATATAAAATGTCTTGCAATTTACAATAGGAAATAATAAAACTTTGGCTGGTGTCCCTGTCTCCGTATTTTTCCCCATATAGATTATCTTGGTAGATCTTTGTGGGAAGATAATAAGGAATAGGTTTCCTTTGTTGTAAACATCATTTTTGTCTCATTTCCCCACCGAGGCTTATCCAAACCTTGTAGAATTATGATTTTATGATTTTACAATTATTTATAGAGTTTGATCTAGGCCTTCGTAATTTGATTATCAATCTAATCCTGAATTATCCTCGAACTTCTCCAATATACATGGCTATTAGTTGGTTTCCAAAAAATTTCCACCTTGGTACATTGTTTTTTTTTAAGTGTAGTTCTATAATTCCCTTAACCCTTCTTGGTCCATCAGTGAATGTGATTGTTTCCACAGGTCTCTCCAAAAGAGAGTCGTGCATGCCTCCCTTGTTTCCCAAAATTCTTGATATTGGATTATAATTTTTTGCTCTCTAGCCAAGTTCCATATCGATGATCCTTGAGAGAAATCTAGATTTCATAGCTTAGCTAAGTTGGGGCTCTAGTTTTTGTAGTTTATGTTCCAAAATTGTTTCCATAATTATTGTCTGCCTTTGAATCACCTCCACCATGATCTTAGGTTCACTCATACCCAATCCACTTGTTATTTTCGAGAGAGAATTTCTCTCACATCCAAAAATGGCTAGTTGCCTTGTTAAGGATCTTAGGGTCACTCATACCCAATCCACTTGTTATTTCTTCAGAGAATTTCTCTCACATCCAAAAATGGCCACTTATTTTCTTTAATGGTCCCCCTCCCGAAGATGTTTCAATATAGAGTCTTAATTACTTGTACGAAGGATTTGGGATCTTCTACAAATAATAATTGGTTTACTAATAGACCTTGCATAGTATAGTTTAGAAGGACCGTCCTTCTTACCAAATTCAACGATCAGAAGGCCTAACCTTCAAGTTTTTAAGAAATCCTTTGCATAGTATCTTTATAGCATGATACACGTATGGAGATTTCTGTCAATCGTGCCCCAAAGAACTTCAATGCTATCTTTATAATTTGGAATCCTATGAAGAAAGCTAAATGATTTTTCACTACCAAATTAATATTTAAAAAATAGATATGGGTTTTCTACGCATTTATAACCATACCAAAATCCTCCATTAATTCACCGAGTGTGGTTTTCATAGTATTTATCTCTTTTGTTGTTGGTACTCCAAATAGCATGATGTCGTTCAAGAATTTCTTGTGAGTGATAGGAATATATGCTCCATATAAACGTAGTCCTTTGAGTGAGCCTTGAGCAACTACTACCTTTAGACATATACTTAACCATTTTATGGCCAGTCTTAGCAAGAAGTGGAAGATTCAGTTGAACTTCTAGATTCCTCTAGAGGGTTTAAAGGTGTGGGTATGGTATCTATTAAGGAGAGCGTAGGAGAATGGGGGATGCCAAGGCATGAATCCATTCAATCGTTTTGTTCAAAAATAAAAAACCTTGAAAGGTTTGGAAGAGATAATCCTAGTTTAATCGATCATATTCCTTTATAGAGATCCAACTTTACCAACCCTGTTTATTTTATGTTATTAGTGAATATACAACCTCATGGTAAATTATTATGGAATCCAAGATTTGATGGCCTTCCACGTTTGTTCAAGGGATATGATTGAGCTCAATAAAGTCTTAAGATGTTTTATAATAACTATTGAGATAACATTATAAACGAAATTGTAGAGGGATATCGATCTAACAAATTCTAGGAGAGGTAGCCTTATCTAATTTTATGATTAGAGTGATGAGAGTTAAATTGAGGCATGACCACATCGATCTCGAGGGTCATGCTTCTTCTACGAATGAATTTATTTTTGGTCCATCTAGTCCCACTCCCTTATTCTTTGGCATTTTCATCACCACTTCCTCCACATTTTTGAATGATATCTACCTCATTAAGGCATCATTTTAGGTTGGTTTAATGAGTTGAGGTCTATTGGTTGTTATCATTGTGATGGCTTTACCCGACTTGATGTTGCTTCTATGAGGAGGGTTCGATAGTGTAAAACTAGTTCATGTTCAATATCTTCATCTACCACTAGTTTGTTACACTCCTACGATGCAAGGGAAAAGATCATATTATTATGTTGGTGTTTCACCATGGCTTTATAGATAAAATTTATGTTTCTTTTGAAGAAAAAAGTTAGCAAGAGATATTAACTTATTTACCCAGAGAAACATAAATCTACGAGAAATAATAATAAAACATATGCAATGCACAAAATATTTAATCAGGAAAAACTCCAATTTCGGGGAAAAACCACCCTAATGAAATTTCAGTAGCCTTGGACAAAACCTTGCCCAATCCGTCCAAGTGAGCCATCACTGATCACCTCCACATCTCTATTACAATGAAGTCCTCCCAACATTTTATAGGCTCCATTACATGTAATACCACGCTCAAAAAACCATGTGCATGGGCGCACAATACCAGGTGCCCCAAAACCATCATTGTTTAACATGGTCAACTTTGACTCCATCCCCAAGTCACATTTACCTAACATTCCACTCCCCCCCTCAAACTTGACTTGGCTTTTCTTGACTAAATTCACCCAACTTTGCAAAATAATTCATCCTAGCCTTGTTCACTCTATCACTTACCCCCCTCAATTTTTTTACCTAGGGTATCCGTTATCACATAAGTCTAACCTAGACTTTACCAATGATTACCCAGAGATACACATGCCAGATCATCATATTTGTCATTAACGTTGATGTCCAACTCTACTTGTCTCTTCTTACCATAGCTCCATCGCATCACTTTTCTTCCAACAATGAGGGTCATCTCAGTTCAGTGACTGTCGGACTTACGCTATAATCGTAGGACATATAATCTTCAAAATTATGTAATTTCACCAGTCCAAAAATCTAGTTAATAATTACAATATGTTCTCCAGGCCACTTTCGCCTTTTCCCAGATCTCGAGTTCAATTCCCACAGGCCACGATGTGCTTCAAAATGAGTCAGAACTGCATTGTGTGGGAATCATTCTTCTTCTTCCAGAGGGTGTGGCCGCGCATTTCTCCCACTATTATGCACCTAGATACTTATATTCTGAATCAAGATCTTTTTAATGCAGCGACAACAACATGCGTGCATCTCTGATCAACCCTACCTTGCAAGCTATTGAGGGTGTTCTCATCATGGCAAACAGGGATCTGTCATGCTTCCCCACCCATGACCAAGCTTCGATCAACTGCAATCTTTCAACACGACTTCCTGTGGGGTGGCACACTCGCCCACAACGCATTCCAGGTCTCTTTCGTATCGGATCCTCTATCAGGACATGCTCTACAGCTATGTTCATTATGCGCACAGTTGGAACAGAACATCAAAAATTCTTTGACCATTTTGATGGAGTTGGACTACTAGAAATGAGAAACCATATTTTTTTTTTTTTATGTCTGGCAATTGAATAGATTTCAACAGCGAACGCATTTCACATTCCCAAGGTGCTATAGACCACAACTGACTCATCTATTTCACCTAATATTTTATGGACAAGGAGATTTACAGCATTTTTTCTGTGCCATGGTATCCACGAGCACCCTTTTCACCATTTACACTAGTAATCTCGCCCGTTGCACCAAGATCAGATCTTTTAACACCCAAATTGCGTCCTGGCAGGTGTCAGTTTCAAATTATCCAAGCACATCGCTCTTGTACCTCAACACCAACTACACTTATTGTGACCGCCAACAAATTGCATGGATTGCTTCCATATTCTCCACGACCACCACGACCATGGTCCCTTCGTATGGCATCCTATCGCTCTTCATCCCAATGAAGGATCCATACCCGAACGTCTTGCATATCATTGCAGGTAGTGGCAGAGTATTACTTTGCATGCGTTGAGTTTCTTACCGGATATGTCACACTTTTTTTCTAGACAACGGATTAAAATCACAACCCAAGCTTATTTTATATCTCAAATTGAACCCACAAAATTGTATGTCGAGTGGAGTTTCTCTTGGCCCTCAAACCTCTCATATTGTCTGTGCTAGATCCATTCCCAATTCTTGTATGATGTACTGCATAATTCATTGTACCATCAATCAGATATTGCATATTACCTAGAAAAACCGCGCTCGTTATGGCTAGATATGCGAAAGGCTCCATTGATTTCTCCATTCATTGGGCCAACATCGGGCCAATAAAACCCTTGGCCACAGAAGCATTCCTCTGAAACCAAAATTTGGATTTGATACCAAATGAAGAAAATAATTAATCGGAGATATTTTCTTATTTACTTAGAGAAACATAAATTAATTAGCAACCATAATAAAAAATACACACTACATAAAGCCTCCATTACAATAAAGTCCTCCCAGCCTTTTATAGGCTCCATTACATGTAATACCATAGGTAGAAAACCATGGGAGCACAATACCATGTGCCCCAAAAGTGTCATTGTTTAACCTCGTCAACTTTGACTCTATCCCCAAGTAAAATTTACCTAAGGCCTTTCCCTTTCCTTGAACCACCTCACTCCGGGTTGTTGTTTCCATAGAATCTCTTTACCTTTTCTTTGAGCCTATAATTCATTAATTAGTTTTCTCCCTTCTTAGATCAAGTCTTCTCTATGCTCTTCTAGAATAATTTTTTGTTTCACCTATTGAGCTTTTTCTATTCCATGTCTTCAATCCAAGTTTCCATTCCTTTAGTTTTAATTTAAGAGTATGCATATTATACCTACTTTGAATCTTAATTTCTTCACATTAGGTCATGTGTTTATTAAAAAAGCAACAATGTTGAAGAAAAAAGATTTCCAATCTAAAAGGACAATTGTTTGGAGGCATTTTGAGATCTAAATCTAGAGAAAATTGTGAATGATTAGAATCTTTGTTCAGAATCATTAAGACTTCTACAAATATGTCCCATTCCAAAAGGACTTCTGAGACAATGAATTTATCAAATATACTTACAACTTGGTCTTTTCCTCCCTATTTATTATTCCACGTAAAATTTTCATTCACTATTGGTATATTAGTAATTTAGAACTTGATGAGGATATAAAGGCCAAAATAGGCCTCAATCGGCAAACCATAGCTCACAAATTCCTTTGAAATAGTGCTCAGTGGAAAACATGTATGAGCTACAAAATGATTTCATTTTGCTACTTTAAAAACCTATAGGAGCTATGAAATGATTTTGTAGCATTCCAAACAACTTTGTTTTCCAACTTTTGGGAAGTTGAATTGACTCACCCTCTGCAAATGGACTCTCCACAGTCTAGCTCATCTCCAAAATCAGGGAATGTTCTCCTCCTCACTCTCCTCATCAAGGATTCTCCCTCACTCAATTTAATGACTTGAGTTGCAATCAAAGGAAAGGGTCACTTCCTACAGAAACAGAGGCATTCCAAAATAGTTTGATGGATATGGTAAATGGAAAACACATAGATAATCACAACTCAAAGTTGAATTTTGAAAAGAATATAAAAATTCCAAAATGGTCACAAAAAAAATCTGCAACTTAATTAAAAGGACACAAAGTTCGATTACAACCAGAGGAGAAAAAAAAATATTTATGAATAATATGCAGTTGCATAAACTTTCTTTCACTCACCTCAACATACATACTTGGAGGCAGGGGTGGAGCTACTCTTCCTCCCATTCGATGCCCCTTTTTATTCACAAACTTTGAAAATGGTTCATTTCCTCCTCCTTTCCAAATGACGGAAGTCGAATAGACAAGTAGGTCAAATGGAAAATAAATACTAAACTCTAACTCTTCGAATTACTGTAATGATACACTTAAATTAAACATTTAGAATTCTAATAAAAAAAAAAAATCGTTTTGTCAGCTTAACATGTGTCAAGTCCACCACATTGTCAAGCTCTGCTCCACTACCTCATCTCGAGGTCATTCTAATGCTCTTGCATCAGACTCCGTAGGAAGGGGAAATTCATGACCTCCTTCTCATAATGTCCTCTATAGCGAAACCTACCATCTGTATAGTTGCAACACTCATCCATGTAGAATCCTCCATCAGACAATCCTTCCACTTCACCAAAAAGTCTAGATATTATTTTCCCGTAGTGTGCTTCTATGTCTAATATTATTTGTGCCTCTTGACCCCCTATTATAGGTGTATTCTGCATCCATATTTCTCCCTAACTTCTCCACTTCTCTCATTCACTGTAGGTCAACCTTCATCACTACCTTGATAGGGATACAAATCACCCACATTGAAAATAGGTGAGATGCCTATGCTTGTAGGTAACTCCAATTCATAATAATCTGCAGAAAATTTCCAAGGTATCCTGCAAGGTCCTATTTTGTTCATCCTAAGTTTGTTGTATTCCCTTCTTGGGAATATCTCATTTCTCAAGTGGGCTAAGAATAAGTCCCCTAACTCAAAGTTTACCTCTCTTCTTCTTAAGTATTCTCTTTGTTTGTAATTTTGTGTTTTGTCATGTAGATTTTGTTTTATATCCTCATGTAAGTCAATTATTTCTACCTCTAAATCCTTCTCATCACCTTCCTCCACTCAAATTTTCCTAAATCTCTCAGTTTACAAACTCCTCTAGGATGCATTTCATACAATATCTGAAACAGACTCTTCCACGTGCTCCTATTTTGTGGATCATTGTATTAAAACTTAGTTTGAGCTAACACACTATCCCACTACTTTGGATGCTCACCCATAAGGATCCTCAATATATTTTAAGACTCCTATTCACAACTTCAGTTTTCCCATCAGATTGTGTATGACAGATTGAGCTCAAGTTCAATTTTCTTCCAAGATTCTTCCACAAGGTGCTCCAAATGTTCCCTTTGAGCCTCGTGTCCTTGTGAGAGATCATTCTCTTTGGAAATCCATGAAATTGGACAATCTCATTAAAAAAAAATGAGTGACATGTGTAGCATCACTATTCTTGCCACACAAAATAAAATGAGTCATCCTTGTAAATATGTCCACAAATAAAAGTATGGAGTCCTTACCTCGTTGTGTCCTTGGTAAAACCAAAATAGAGTCCACACTAATTGAGTCACACACCCTGCTAGGAATAGGCAAAGGAGTATATAGTCCAAAATTTTGAATCCTCCCTTTTGCATGCTGACGCACTCTAAATTTGGTCACATATTTATGCACATCTTCCCTCATCCTTGGACATAAATAAAAATGTTTTGTTTCACCAAGTGTCTTTTCTACACCAAAATCCTCGTCCAATCCTTCATTTTTATTTTCTTGCATCTGATTATCTCTCATTGGGAAATTAGGAATAAATATTTGGTTGTTCTTGAATAGAAAACCATCCTGTAACATAAATCCCTCTATGGGTTGATATATTCATTCACGTGGTTCTTTCATGCTTCAAAAGCCTCTCTAAAATCAACATTATCCTCTTACAAGTCCTTCTAATATTCAAAGCCCAAAATATATACATGGAACTCCTTCATGATCAAAATCCTCCTACTCAAAGCATCAACTACCTTGTTCTCTTGACCACTCACATGTTTCAGTTTAAAGATGAAACTTTGTAGGAATTCCACCCAATTGGCATGCTTATGGTTCAACTTGTGTTGCTACATTATATATTATAATGTATAATTGTCCAAGAATAGAAAAAACTCCCTCGGAATCAAATAATATCTCCAATTCTTCAAAACATGAACGAGCGCATAGAATTCCTTGTCATAAGAGGTGTATTTATGTTTTGAATAATCCAACTTTTCAATGAAATATGAAACTTGTTTACATTCTTTACTCAATACTTCTCCAACAATTTCTCTAATGACATCACATCTGACTTTGAAAATATGATTGAATTCATGTTGTTTCAACACCGGTTTCTCGGTGGGCTTCCTCTTCAATAAGTGGAAACATTTCTTGATTACTGTTGTCCAAAAAAATGGTTGTTTATCTTTCTTGATTTTTTCAATGATGGGTGCACAAATACCATTTAAATTATTGATGAACTTCAGATAGAAACTAGCTAATCCATGCAAGCTTCTAACCTCAAAAAAATTCTTGGGAAAAAACCAACTTAAAATCACCTCTACTTTCTCCGAATCCATTTTTAGTCCATCGTTTGAAATGAAGAAAATCGTAAATATACCAACTCAAACATCATGAAATTTAATCAACCTTTTCTCTTGTTGCAACCTTTCTAGAGAATACCTTACATGTTGTTGCCTTTTTTTGGGTTGACACAGGTTCGATCTTTACTACGCACCAACGAAACCCTTGATCACTGGCCCTTTTGGAAACAACCTACAAGCATATTGTAGTCTCACATGAAGTGACTATGGGTGGATGCAGAACCAGGTTTTTGCAGCCTTAAGGGACTAGGAGATGTTTTATTATGATGTTATCGTATTCTTAGCAATTATAAATCAATTTATTGCATTATATTAATCACTTAAACATGTCATATAAAACCACAAACCAGCACTATGTTGAAGTAAAATGCAACTATAATAACTACTACACTACAACAAATAAATATCCCCATCAATCACATAAGAAAACAAAATCCACAAGAATTTTTACTTAATATAATGAATCCTTGAATAACATCCAATTCTTGAACTACGCACTAAGTTGTAGGCTATTTTCGCACTTAGGTGTTGACCCTTCTGTAGGTCTCTTC
Source organism: Pinus albicaulis (assembly GCA_034641835.2). Lineage (NCBI taxonomy): Eukaryota > Viridiplantae > Streptophyta > Pinopsida > Pinales > Pinaceae > Pinus > Pinus albicaulis. The sequence goes on from CM076570.1 coordinate 1,378,484,889, forward strand.
GCACTTAGCTACAAAGCCTCTCCTTCACTATCGAAATTACATATTACATCATTATTATCATCCAATGATTTTCTTCTTATTATTTTACCCTATATATACTATTACATTGTAGGATTACATCGTCCCAATACCATGGTCCAAATACCATGGAATCCTCGGAATAAGAAAATGTGGCCCCAAAACCATTGATCCCTTACAAAATCGTGCACTTTTACAAAAAGGAGTGCCTTTGACCTACCCTGAAGCCCATATGACACCGCATGATATATTTACTTCCTCAAAATACACTCTATTGCGCGCTCCACAGCACACTCCACCCCCCAAATTGTGGAGTATTTGCAAAACTCTAGGCCATGTTGGGTTGGGCCAAGTTGGGTTGGGCCCCACAGGCCCCCAACACTCATATGTGACTCGTCCCAAGTAACTCACCCAATTTCCCTCTGATCTTCATAGCAAGACCATTGTAGGTGTTTTTTGACTGCTATAAAATATTTGTGACCTGCTTGTCGTCAATACGCACTTCCTTCAACAATGCTTCATAAACCATCACTTTGTTGAGGTAAAGTGAAACTGTAATAACTACTATGCTACAATAGATAAATATACAGATCAATCACATAAGAACACTGCATCCACAAGATCAGTAGCTTAATTTAATGAATCTTTGAATAACATCCCATTCTTGACCTATGTATTATGCTACATGATGTCTATGCACTTAGTTTCAGACTCTTCTCCAGGCCTTTGCGCACTCAGCTACAAAGCCTCTCCTTCACTACTGAAATTATATATTAAATCATTCTTATCATTCCAGTAGTTGTATTCTTAATATTTTACCCTATATATACTATTATATTTTAGGATTACATTGTCACAATACCATGTTCCAAATACCATGGACTCCTTGAAACAAGTAAATATGGCACCAAAACCATTGATCCCTTATAGAATCATGCACTTTTACAAAATGGAGGGGCTTTGACCCACTCCAAATCCATTATGACACCACGCAATATATTTATTTCCTCGAAATATGCTCTTGTGCACAGTCCAGCCCACAAACTATGTAGTATTTTCCAAAATATTGGCCAAGTTGGGCTACGCTAAACATGCCCCCAATGCTCACATGTGACTCCTCCCGAGTCACTCAGCCGATTTTCCTTTGTTCTTCGTTGCAATTTTTTTGTAGGTGTTTTTGAAATATTGCATAATGTCTATGACCTACTTCTCCTCATTGCACAATTCCTCCAGCAGTGGTTTTGTCATCGGTCCCATGGCCTTTTGCACCACTTCCTGCTCTTTTAGACGAAGCTCTTGAATCTTCTCATCCACTTCTTGGGATAGTTGGAGAGCCTCATCCTGACATGACTAAGTTCTCTCTGTCAAATTCTGATCTTCCTTCCTTAACTCCTATATCTTCTTTTGGAGGGAATTTTCCTTATTGACCTTTGCAAGCTTCTGTGAGATTGGTAGGGTTCGCACATTTGCCCAAATCTCCTCCAACTATTGCTTCTTCTACTGAATAGTGTAATATCTTCACATCTGGATCTTCCCGCAGCAAAATACAAATCCAATAGCTTGCTACAATCCACCATTACTAAGGATATTTTGGTAACTAGAGCCTTCAGGTCGGTCTCTCTCTACTCTCGTACATCCTCCAGTGTGGTTGGTCATAGCTTCATTTTTAGCTTGTTGATCTTCATCTCATATGTAAATTTCACATCTATGATCTTATTTTTTTACCCTTTTATTGCAAGGTCAATCTCCGTGAGCTTGTACTCCAATGATTCCTCATCTGGAACATCATTTTTTGGAACTTTGCGGCGTGTTGCTTCGACCATCTCCTTCAAATTTTGCTACTGTGGTACTACCTGAACCTTCTCCTGGATCGTCTAGTCGATCTTCTACTTCAGGGAAGCTTGCTCACTCTCTACCTAAATGTTTATCTGCGAAGTTTGTTTCTCGCGCTGCTTCAACTCACCTATTAGCTCTTGATGCAACTTATGCAATCTCTGAAGTGACACTATTGTGATGTTCATGTTCACATACCTTTATTCTTTCGCCTATAGTTGTACCTTGGCAAATTCGAACTACACGTCTCTTGTAGGTATATATCCTATTTGTGCTGCAATTTTAGGCTTTACTGGCCTTTTCTCTCAAAAATTATCCTCTTCCTGCACTTGTTTTCTAATTGTATCTGCCAATATCTTCGGTTATGTAATGTTCTCCTCAAAATATTTTAGAAGTGTAGTGTGGCGATCCTCTATCTTGTTCCATGATTCTGCTATTTATCCCTGAATTTTGTCCCAAATCTGGTCCAAGTCATCATCATTGAGGACCAAGGGCATTATGACACTTGTCTTTTCTGCCTTCTACTTCTTTTTTCTTCTTGTGGAAGCTTCAGTGTGTGGTTTCCTCTTCTCTATGACAGATGGGTCTGTATCTGTCTTTTCAGACTCTTTACTCTTCCCATCACCTCCAAGAGGATCTTGTTGACCCTCATCATGTTTCTCCTCTTGTTTTGACTCTTGCTCATCCTTATCCTTCCCACTTTCTTCTTTGTGTTGCGTTGTGTCCTTCTCTGTTGAAGTATCCTCTGCCCGTGTCTCCATCATAGTGATTTTTCTCCATAGGCCATTGGTTTGTCAGTACTAGGAGGTCATCTTTTGTCACTAGATATGGTAGTTTATTCCATGTCTTCACTGTGTCCCTATGAGCATGTATGTAAATTTTGTGGAATTCAGCCTTACTTCCTGATAGAGTTATACAAAGTCTACAGGTTCATTGAAAGGCGAGGGTGCTCATTCAACAACATGCGTAAGTCCATATTATATATAGTGAAAAAAAAATATTATCCTGTGTGCATGGCAGTTTAGTGCTATACCACAATGAGGCAAACTAGGCGGCTTCACAAAAATTCAAGAATACAAGAGGGAACTACAAATCTTCCAGTTGTTTCCATGCAATCATATCAATAATCAAAATTAACCATGCGTAATGAAACATAGTACCTTTATCCTGAGCCTCACAGCATTCATCTAGAAACTCTTTGCATAGGAATGTTACCTAGTTGTATTGAAAAACATTAGAGCACTTCACAAGCTAATGAAGCGACCGGTGTAGGGACTTCATTAGCCCATCACTTCCTCATGAATTTTCCAGCTAATATATGTGTTGAGAAGTGAACTCCGTTGTCATTGATCGAGTTGATATCATAACCTCGCTTCCCTTTTTTCAGTCCAAACTTGTTCTTCATGTTTTATGATATGGCTATGCCTCAATATTTCCCAACAAATTCCTTTGTGGGGTTCAACCCTTGATAAGGAAATATTTTGATTCTCCATATCTACATTGGGTATATAGGGATCCTCTTCCCCATCCACATGCATCCATTGTGCACCAACACGAGCAGTTGTCTAACACAAGTTGTGCTTCCTGGACTTCTTCTGAAGTGTGGCACATTCAACATGTTCAACAAAAATGATTGCACTAACCCAGTTTCCCACTATTGTGGTCCTAACCTCATCACGTCACTCTCAGGATATTGCACTTATTTTAAGTATCTGTCTGGCGAACTGTGTATATTTATTTCTTTCATTGAAATCATAATGCGAACTTTAGTTGCAGAATATTTCCAAGGTTTTCCACCTTAAATCAAACTGGCTCTGGAAATAAGGGTGTAAAGGTTCTGTACTTTGTGTCCTTTAACTCTTTGACTAGTTTTTCATCTCATTTTCTTGGTGGAATATACGGTGGGAGAGGTGACGGAAACATTGTTTCATATGTTTCCATTCTCACTTTCTCTTTTCCTTCCTCAATAGCTCTCACCTAGCCAGATTCTTGTTGAGGTTCAATTATTTTCATTTCTTGTTTCTTCTTCATTCTCTACTCTTTTTTCATTCTCTTATGTGGGGATCTATGGTGCGTGCACGATGATTCTAGTGTGGGTGATGATGCTACTGCGGGAATCTTAGATGACATTTTGGGTATATCAGACACTGTTGCGGCTGCTTCCATGATTACAGGTAAGCCCTTATCACTGAATATATGAATAAAATCCTCAAGATTCATATGACAATGCAAATTTCTGCAACATCTCCGCAGTATAAATAATCGAATTCTTAGGAAACCAGAGTGCCAAATCTAGGTGGGACGTGAATTTTTTATAACAAATCTGAGTTTCTGACCCCATCATTAGCTCATATTGTGCTCATTAATTTCATATATATCGCTAGATCAGATCTATTTGTCCTCGTAAATGGATATTTCTGTGTATTTCAACGACAATGTTTCCTTTTTAATGATCATATTTTTCAGGGGAACTTAGACATATCCCATATTTTATCAAAGAAATCCTTCTTGCAAACCTAGACATAATCCAGACTATATAAAATTAACTTCCTACGTCAAATCTCTCTCTCCAACGTAGTTTATATTCAAGTGACCACTTTCAGTTGCAGGTGGTAGTAAGTATTTTCTCCTTTCTTCAGAGTGAAGTTATAGGGGCATGGTTGTCCCTATACAACTTCAACCTACTACAATTTACTCTTCCTTGAAAAAAATTTCCATTTAACTTTTCTAATTAAAATGCGCCTCCATTACTAATGTGCTTGATAATGTATGGGCCCAACCAATGCATATTGAACTTTCCTGGAAACTTTACAAACTTACTGTGATATCAAAGAACAAGGTCTCCTACCTATAACTTCTTCTGCTTAATATGTTTGTCATACCAGGCCTTTTCTATTTCTTTCTACACCTACTGATGGAATCCTACTATAAATCTATCTTCCTCCAAGTCAAGCAATTGTGACATTTTTTCCTGTAATGTATCAATGTATTCAATATCTGTAAAAGTTGCAATCCTCAATCTAGGCAAGATGTAATCCATGGGAATCACAACTTCGTGCCCATAAACTAACCTAAAGAGTTTCTGGCATATCAACCTATTACATGTGGTCCTATAAGCCCATAACGCTGCTGAAATTATAAGGTCCCAGTCATCTCTATTCAAAATTCATACCTTAGTAAGTGCATTCTCCAAAATATTATTAAATTCTTCCATTGTTTCATTGGCCTGAGGGTGATATGGGGTACTCTTCTGATGATAAAATTGGAAAACCTTAGCCAATGCTTCAATATTCTTATTTAGGAAGTGTGAATCTTGGTCACTCATCAAAATCTTCACACATCCAAATCTAGACAATATGTACTCAAAAATAAACTTCATTGCAGTTTCTATGTTGTAATCCCTTACTAGTTATGCTTCAACCCATCTTGTGAAGTAATCAGTCCCTGTCATTATATATCTTGCACCAGTTATTTTTTCAGGTGGGTTGATGGGTCCAACAAAATCAATGGCCCACTTATCAAAGTTGTGCAATGTAACTTGTTGTACCAATGGAATCCTATATCTTTTGGAAGGCTTCCCTGTTCTTTGACACACATCACATGCTCGAGGGTACTCCTTCACATCTTGATGTAGTGTAGGCCACCACAATCCTTCTCTCAAAATATTCTACATAGTATATTTTCCTGCATAGTGTCCACCAGCTACGTCGCCATGAGCCTCTTCTAGAATCATCTGTCTTTCATGTTAAGTAACATATCTACACAGTATCTCATCTGCTCCCATATTATATAATTTTTTTGCTATTAATGAAAATTCAGCTGCATTAAATACTAGTTATATCTTTTTTTGTGTATTATACTCCGAAGAAGTCATTCTTATGGTTAAAAACTAAATGATATATTAAAAATGGTCATCTTCCACTTTGATTGCAAATAAATTCTCACCAGGGATATTATCCTCTATGTTGGTTGGTTCTTTCCATGTTTCTAGTCTTGAAAGATGGTAAGGTTCTGCATTCAGTATCCCTAGTTTAACAATGATCTCGAAGTCATAGTCCTGTAATAAGATTAACCATCTCCAAATATTTCCTCCTAAGAAAGGATTATTAACCAAATACTTTAGTGGATAATGATATGTAAACATTTTAAAGTGTGACCCTAACAAATAATGTCTAAAATTCTGTAGAGCATACACTATGGCTAGTCCTTCCCTTTCTGTAGTGGTGTTATTCTTTTCTTATTTAGATAAATTTCTACTTGCAAAAGCTATAGGATGATCAATCTCTCCTACACCAGGTTGTGCGAGTACCACTCCCAAAACTATACAAGAGGCATCCAGATGGACATGGAATTCCTTGTTCCAATCAGGGAACAATAGTAAAGGTGCAGCTACAATTTTTTCTTTCAATATGTCAAGGCTCTTCTAAAATTCTTCATTCCATTCAAAAGTTACATCCTTCTTCAACAATTTCTCCATATGCGCAGTGATCTGAGCATACCCCTCAATGAATTTTTTGTAATACCTAGTATGTCCCAATGCAGTACGAATTTTTTTTATTGTCTTAGGTGGAGGCAAGCTCACAATGACAAAAATATTAGTAGGGTTCACCATCAGTCCTTTTTTACACACAATATGTCCCAAAAATATGCGAAAGGGTACATAAAATATGCACTTCTTTAGGTTCAAATAGATCATATATTGTCTACATGTGTCAAGCATAACTCTTAAACATCCAACATGTTTTCTCAACAATCCAAATATTTTCTAATCATCAAAGTATACCTCCAAAATCTTATGGATGTATTCCTTAAAATATGCGACCACCAGCCTAGAAAATATAGCAGGGGAGTTTTTTAATCCAAAATACATTATTGTTTATTGATATGAGCCCCATTCTAGAGAAAATGTGGTCTTTTGTGATCTTTATGTGCAATCCTAATGTGATGATAACTTGAGAATCCATTTATAAATGAGTAAGCTTCTTCATCTCCTACATTTTCTAGCACCTCATCTGTGAATGGGGTAGGCAAGGGATTATGTAAACATGCATCATTTAACTTTCCTAGATCAACATAGATCTTAATTTCTCTTTGATTCTTCTTCTCTTGCACCACCATAGGACTCACCCATTTTGATTCCTCTACAGGTTTAATAATTATGTTGCTATCATCTTATCAAGCTCTACTTTCACTCTCTCCTTATACTTCGGGTTTAGCTTGTAAGGCCTTTGTTTGACTGGCTTCACACCAGTCTTAACGAGAATCTTCATGACTCCTAGATCTCCTATAATACCCTTCATCTCTGAAAACTTTGTGGGAAACAATTCTTAATATTCAAGACGTAACTCTATAACTTTACCAACTATCTCCTCATCCCATTAATCTCCTATTGTTGCAAACTTGGGTTCCTTATATGATCATATTTTTACCTTCTTGGTCTTCAGTGTCTTATTTATGTCTGGTATCTCTAGCTCAGGCATAGTATTAAAAATCGGAATCGGTGACCAAACTAGTGGACCTAATGAACTGGTCTAACTGGTAGTGGTCGGGTCTAAACGACCTGTTTTCAAAAAGAATACATTAAATAATTAATTAGGAATTTTTCTTCTGTGATCCATAAACTGTGTAAGAAATTTTTTCGGTGAAAATCACATGTAGGGAATTTTTGCTGATGCATTTCGAACCAGCCACGACCTCATCTGCAACCTAAATACCACTGCCACCAATAACAATAGAAGTGGACCTAATGGAATCGTAATTTACTCGATTTTCATGACTAGTTCCTTGCATTGGTTGTACACCTTTCCATGATGCAACTACCAATCCTGCGTCTTCGTCTGATGGCGCCACAAAATCTACTTCATCCCCCGCTAATGCTGCATAAATTTCAAAATCAGACTCAAACACTAGATCTTCAGTCTCCTCCACCCATTCTGACGTTGGATCAATATCATCCAACCTAATGGGATCTAGATCAAGTGTTTTGTTCACCATTTGGATTTGCCTCAAGCAAAGGTTGTATTGAACGAACATAAGATCGTTTCATTAGGGGAATTTTGAGGTCTAAAATGGGCTTCCTAAGAAAAATGTACAACCAAAATAAAATTTATAATAACCAATAGGATTCAAGATGAGTATTTCTACCATGGGGGATGATTGACCATTTTTCAAGTAAAAGGGTAAAAATATTAAAAAATAATAAAGCTACTTTTTCAACTCGTATTTTCAACTTTTCTCCCAAAGTGTTTACTCAAATTTCCAGCAAGAGTACTCATTAGATGCAAAATTTAGTTCCTCAACCAAGGAGTACCCATGTTGCATACTTTCGATGGACCTTGCTAAGCGAAAAATGAGAAATACATGAAAAAGCGTGATTGCAATAACGTTTGTATTTCTCATTTTTCACTTATCAGGGTCCATCAAAAGTATGCAACATGGGTGCTCCTTTGATGAGGAATTAAATTTTGCATCCAGCAAGTCTTCCCACTCAAAATTTTAGTAAAACCTTTTGGAGATAAGTTGAAAATACGAGTAGAAAAAGTAGTTTTTTTTTTTCCCTCTAAAATTTGATGATGTCATCAAATCTTATTTTGTTATTTCCACTATTATTTTTGAATTTCCTTAGGAGGCCCACGTTAGACTTCAAAATTCCCCTAATGAACCGTTTCCATTCCAAATTTTTTCTCTTCTTTGTGTGTATGCACTCAAAAACAAACCAATTAAGCTCACAACCTCAAGCACTATAAGTTTGGCTAAGGAATATAACTGAAAAAATTTGCAATTGAGGACATTGGCTGCCAAATGACTCCCACCAATGTGCTACAAATAAAAATACATTAATTAGTAATATATTTCATTTCATTACTTATTTACAAACAATTTAACTTGAAAAGAAAAACCAATTGGAATTTCTTACCTGGTTGATCCACATCTCTTGCCATTTTTTCCAAGTTCTTTCCAAAGGTACCAGCTGCCATACTAAAAAGAGTAATTTTTTTATGTTTTTCCAATAGGTTTGCAAGGATAGGGACCATGTAATCCAAGAAATCAATCAATCCAGCTCGAACCTCTCCATCCTACAGATCTCCTAGTCGAGCTTTATAATGATACTTTGGGTTCAAAAAATACCCAAATGAATGTATAGGATGATGGAGTTGATTGTTCCATCTGTTACCAATGATCTCCCATATACGACCATATTTAGCTAACCTGTCCCTATAAACTTCCCGTATCTGCCGCTTTGCCTAATCCATAGCCTCATAAATGTATTCCATTTCCATATTTTCCCATCCAACATCCTTAGCACCTTAACAAGGGGCTCAGTAATTTTTACAAGCTCTAAAGACCTTGTCCAAAAATAATTTTCAAAGACTTTATTTTTGGTGTCTTTTCCATCTTGTCTATCAGCCCACCAAGATTCAATCCAATCATCAGAAGAAAACATTTTATGTTGAGAATTGAGACATTGGAACATGAGGAAGTGAGTTGAATATCTCGTAATTGTAGGCCTAACAAGATCTTTTCCCCCACTATTTTTCCTCATTAGGCTCAATACCCATGAGTGGTTGTAAATGTATTTTGTAATGCACTTGCCATTCTCTACAATGTTTTTTACCCAATCTAGCCTGCCTATTTCCTCAAGCATGTGGTATATGCAATGTGCAACACATGGAGTCCAAAATATGGTCCTATATTTGGACTCAAACATTTTTCCAGTAAGAACATAGTTTGAGGCATTATCTATGATGACCTGCACAACATTTTGCTCCCTCACTTCCTGAATAATCTCATCCAAAAGCTCAAATAGAAGGGTTGCATCCTTCACCTTATTAGATGGATTAACATATCTCAAAAACAATGTTTCTTGAGCGCAAGAACAAGGAAGTTAATGATAGTGTGGTTCTTTCCATTATTCCATCCATCTGACATGATGGAACAACCTGTTTTGTGCCATGACTCTCTATAGTTATCCAAATACTCATCAATGGAACAAATCTCTTTTTTCAAAATAGATCCCCTCAAGTCATGCACACTAGGGACTTTGAATCCCTTTCATGCAGCTAAAACAGAGTCCCACATAGCTTGGTAATAAGGTGAGCAAGAAGCATTAAATGGGATATCTGCATCATACCACCAACTAGAAATATACTGATAAGAAGTTTCTTTACATTGTATTTCAAATGTTGATCCAAAGTGGGTTGACGACTTGGCTGGGAGGAAGTGCCTATGGGATTAGCAGTGGATGAGAAATAATTATGGATGTTTGGTCTCTTTGTTGGTTTTGATTTTTGGCCAAGAGGAGGAACATAGTGAAAGGGGTCATTGGTGGAAGGGATATAAGTGGAGTGTCGAACCTCATAATCATATACCCACTCTATCTCATGGCTTCTATTAATTCCCTCTTCCTTGAAATTTCATCTTGGATGGCCTTCTCCCTAGCGTTAGTCTCCTAAAACATTTCAAACTTGGCAAGGTATTTTTCCCCAATAGGACCTATCACTTCATTAGGTGCATCACATGGCTTTACTTGGCCTCTTATCCTAGCCAACTGTTGTTTGAATCTAAGAATACCCCCACCTCCAATATATTCTTCACAAAATTTTCATATCATTATTCCATCAACCACATCACAATGGGCCCATGCACTATCCTTGTCTTTTCAAGCCATATTGACTTGAAATAATTAATATTTGGAAATAAATATTCCATTTAAAAAAAATTGCAGCCATGATAAATGGAAAACAAAGTCTGAATTTAGGAAACAAAATGCACATTGAAACATACAAAATTTGATAGCATAGGACAAGAGATTTTATAGCAATAGCATAGCTAAACACATAAAAAAATTAATACATGGACAACAGTCAAAATGAGGGATTTTTCAAGTGAAAATCCTTACTTGGAAATGAAAACTAGCTTCCTTAGCCTTCTCTTGAAGATGCCAACTCTATTGACAACTACAAATTATCTCCAAAATAGCTCCAACTCCAACACCAAGCCTCCAACATCACTACTCCAGCAAAAATTAAACAATCTTCAAGCTCTCAATCTAACTCACAAAAGCTCCAAATGAGATGGTGTGAGACAAATGAGAGACTACACTTGCTTATAAAGGATTGGGGAGGGTGTTTTTTGAGGGAAACAACCCTCCTCTTCCCTCCAAAACAACCCTAAACTGGCTAAAATTCTGTGCATGGGAACCTTTGCATGCTTGGGAGCTGACCAACTAGTTCCATCCTTTACTAGATGGTCAACACCGGTTTCATCGGAAAAAAATGCGAAATGGGGTGGCTGATCGGCTTTTTTTACCAGTTTTGATCAGCTAGGCTCCTGACTGACCAGTTTGACTAGTTACTGGTTCAAAGTGGTTGATTTTGAATACTATGAACTCAAGTCTAGTTAATTCATGGTATCCTTAAGACTCTGGTATTTTGATGTTACGAGAATATTATTCTTCATCTACAGTAAGGTTATAACACTCCAATGAATTTTCTATCTTCGCATCGCTATCAGGTTTTTGCCATGTCAATGGGGTGACATTCTCAAATATCCTCTTTTTGAGTGCCTAAAGGACCAAATATATGTATGGGAAATCATCATCAAAGATGACTGTGAATATGAAGCCATCAAACATGTCTTACAAGTTCACGGTACAATGTCGAAGCTCTGTTTCTAGGTACCATTTCTTAGGGATTTTCTATAATGTATGAATGAATCCATGTACCCATTATTTCTATGGAATCTCCTTCCATGTTGTACTGGATATCTAGATATGCTTCCTAGGATTAATTTAACCATCATATTTTATCTACATCTTTGTATCTATCTTTCCAAACCTTATTGACATCAGTCTCTGACATTCTTTCGAACCTCCTATATTCTTCTTGTGTTCATTCCACCATCTAGCAAGGGTAGCTTTCAGTGCTATATCCAAGGCTTACCACCTTTGATTTTATGGAACTTGTTCTTCATAATCATTAAGAAAAGTATTTACATCACCTAGCCCATCATAATAAGGCAAGATATAATACCTCAGATATCATACAATGAACTGATTTGGTAATTCTTAAACAACGCCTTGTGGATACTTCATGCATCCTATTCTACTGGTTCTCCAACCCTTCTTCTAAGTCTGAGGTACAGGAACTATCATGCTCAAAAATCAACTTTCCCTTTATAGTAGGGTTAACAAAATCCCATTCTTTTGTTGTCATTTGATAGATATTATCTATGTCAGTTGCGCAATATTCTTCTTTGATTGGTTTCGTGTATATTAGTCCTTCTGAGGGATCCAAGGGAACAATTACCCTCATACTGTTTCCTCCAAATATCAGGTGTCTATTATTTAGATTTATTATGGTCATATTGTCAAATTCCAGTTCAATTCCAAGCAATGCATGGTAAGGGCTCTCATCGGCAATCTCTATTACTCCAAAACTAGCACTAGTGAAAACTCCCTCAATATCCATTGTGACACTCGGTAGTCTTCCCATAAAGAAGATATTTTTCTGATTTTCAATCCTTAAATGATTAGGTGACCACTATAGCTTCATCTTACCCATTAATTCCCATGTCTGCTTCGTCAAGACATTATTATCATATCGTAGATCCTGAATAATTTGATCCATCTCATAGTCTCTTATCTACGCACTAAGCCTCATCTCTCTTTTTATTCTCTTATGTCAATGAAAATGATTGACTACACGCATCTCATTTCATGAATTTTCTTTGGATGCAAAATAATATATCTATTCTTGAAGCCCTTCTATAGCCCTTTGATCTCTTAAAAAAATTATACAAGTCTGTAGAAACTATTTTAAAATACTTACTTGATTTCTTGAACTAGGTCTTGTGTCAGAGCTTGGTTTTGTATCGAAGTTGATGACACGTCGTAGTTACTTTTCTGATTAGGCTTTAGTTGTGCACTAGCGATCGAAGCTCTTACATTTATAATGCTTCACTTCACTTCCATAAATACTTTTTTTTATTTCTGAATATCAAAAAGAAGATCTTGCTTAGTAGTCTTTCTGACCCATGCACTTCCATAGTTTTTCTTTTCATCTGCTTTATCACTGTTGGACAGGGTACCCCTATATTGAATATTTCATAAAATAATCCAAATTTTTAGGAGTGGATCATGCAACACTCTGTTATGCTAGAGTCTTAGGGGCTTTGGGGCAAACCGGATGCGGAAAACTAGTACTAGCAGATCCCCTAATATTTCCTCAAGTGAGACTTCGATATGCTCAGGGGATCGTTGTTGAAAGGGCGGGTAATAGTGAGTTTTGTTTGTTCACGCAGCTATATATGAACATGGGTCTAGGCCCCATCAAGCCAACAAATAGTTCTTTTTCTTGCACCATGTTATGAAACCAACTCCAAAAAGAGAAGAAAAGCTAGATAAACGCCTTAGAAATAGCCACTTCGAGGGGGAAACCTCCAATACATTGCATAAATGAAAAAATATTGGATGATACAAATGAAAAAACCTCCTTCTATACATAGGGGTCCATGGGGTCACAATATAATCATAGCCGACCTAACAATAATAATGTAAGGGAACAATAATAACGATATGGGGGTTACATCGGTAAAACAATAACAATAAGGGGGCTACACTAATAACAATAAGGGACTACACTAGTGATATGGGGACCTAACATGCCGCTCTCCTTCAAAAAATCATTGTCCTCAATGCTTGAGTAGTTATGGATGCTTCTATATAAAATTCTCATCCTCCCATGTAGAATCTTCAGAGGGTAAGTTCTTCCACTTGATGAGATACTCTGAAATTGATCGATTTTGTAGTTGTCAAGTTCTTGTTTCTGTGACTATTTCAAGTTAAAATATGATTTTTCCTTCCTCATAAAGTTCTAGAAATATTGTTTGAACTAGAATTTTGTCACCTATAACCTTCTTTAAGCATGAAACATGGAAAACTGGATGCACTGCCAAAGAAGCAGGAAGCTCCAATTTGTATGCCATAGTACCAATCTTTTGCAACACCTTGTAAGGACCATAGTATTTTGGCGATAATTTATTATAATTCTTAGCTTGCTTGAGGGAAATTTATTTGTATGGTTGTAGCCGTAAAAATACCCAGTCTCGTACATCAAAATTTCTCTCGTTGTGATGTTCATCTGCTTATTATTTATTCGATTTCGTGCCAAATTGAGGTTATCCTTTAAGAGTTGGAGAACTTGTTGTTGATGCTCAATGTGATCTTCCACTGCCTGCACCTTAGAATTTTCTCTTAAATATGATGTGATGGATGGTGGCTAATATCCATAAAGTTTCATAAATGGGGTCAATTTTTTTGCAGTATGGAAGGAAGTGTTATACCACCATTCAGCCCGAGGTAACCACTTGACCCATTGTGTTTGTTTATTAGATACAAAAAAACGAAGATATCCTTCCAAACATTTGTTCACTATCTCAGTTTGACCATCAGATTAAGGATCATAAGATGATCTATGAGCTAGTTGAGTACCCAAACAAGAAAATAATTCCATCCAAAAATTTCCAGTAAAAATGGGATCTCTATTGCTTACCATAATATTTAGGTTTCTATGTAGCTTTTGAATTGTTTCCATAAATGCAGTAGCAACTGTACTTTCTTTTAATGAATGAGATAATACACAAAATTGTTCATACTTAGTAATTCTATCAACTACCACCATGATGACACTCTTTCCTTCAAACTTAGGTAAACCTGTGATAAAACCCATTGAAATCTCCTCCCAACATTGACTTGGAATGGATAAAGGTTGTAGAAGATCCAGGGTCTTAATTGTATTAAATTTATTTTGCTGGGAAACCAAACATTATGCCACAAAATTTTGAATATCATTTTAAGGCCATCCCCAAAAAATATTTCTTCACCCTATGGTAAGTTTTTAAAAATCCTAAGTGTCCTCCTAAAGGAGAAGTGTGCAATTCCAAAAGAATATTTTTTTTTAGTTGGGAATTCTTACAAAGGTATAAACGATATTTTTACCGTAAGGAATACTTTTTCCAACTAAATGTATTAGATGTACTAGGGTCTTGCTTCAAATTTTCAATGACTGTCCACATTTCTTCTTCTTTCTTCCATCCATCCCTTACTCCAGTTATCCAATCTGGTTGGATAATAGAAATTGCACAAATCAATGCTTCCACCTCTTCATCCTTTCTTGAGAGTGCATCTACAACAACATTTAGCTTCCCTTTTTTGTAGACAATTTCAAGGTCATAACCCAACATCTTTGTGACCCATTTTTGCTGCTCTTCTAAAGATATTCTTTGTTCCAAAAATTGTTTAAGACTATCATGACCAGTTTTTACCTTAAAGTGTCTTCCCATTAGGTAAGGTCGTCATTTCATTAGTGCATGTAGTATTGCCAACATTTCCTTCTCATAAATAGCTTTCTGTAAATACTTTCGTTTGATTGGATGACTTTCAAAAGCATTGGGTCTTCCTTCTTGCATTTAAAAAACACCAATTCCATTTCTTGAGGCATCACATTCCACAATAAAGGTTTTTGTGAAGTCTCATGTAGCTAAGACTGGTGCTAGGCACATTCCCTCTTTAAGATGTTCAAAGGCCTCAGTTGCTTCAGGAGACCATGAAAATGCATCTTTCATGAATAATGTTGTTAGAGGTGATTCTATTCTCCCATAATTGTTAACAAAATTGTGATAATACCCTGTTAACCCGAGAAATCCTCACAATTTCTTTATGGTTGTGGGGACTTTCCATTCCTTAATGCCTTTAATTTTTCTAGGGTCTACCTTAACACCCTCGTGAGATACAATATGACCCAGATATTCCACCTATTGTTCTCAAAAGAAACGTTTGGATGTTTTTTCATATAATTGTTTCTCCTCCAATAGTTTGAGCACCATGTCAACATGTTGAACATAATCCTTCCAAGACCTGCTGTAGATTAGTATGTCATCAAAAAATACTAGAACAAATTTTCTAAGGAAGGGTTTAAAAATGGAATCCATCAACCCTTGAAATGTAGAAGGTGCATTGGTAATGCCAAAAGGCATGACCAAAAATTCATAATGACCCTCACCGGTTCGAAATACTGTTTTCGGAATATCTTCAGTCTTCATTCTAATTTGATGACATCTTGAACG
The DNA here is from genome assembly GCA_034641835.2 of Pinus albicaulis. Taxonomy (NCBI): domain Eukaryota; kingdom Viridiplantae; phylum Streptophyta; class Pinopsida; order Pinales; family Pinaceae; genus Pinus; species Pinus albicaulis. Next base: position 1,378,500,864 of record CM076570.1, read on the forward strand.
AAGATCCAACTTGGTAAAATAAATTGCGCCATGTAACTCATCCAATAATTCTTCAATCATAGGAATGGGAAATTTATCTTTAATAGTGAGCTTATTGATCTCTCTATACTTTGAACATTTGCGCCATGATCCATCCTTCTTGTACACCAATACTACAGGGGCAGAGAAAGAAATTTAACTAGGTTCAATTACACCAGTCTCTAACATTTATGAAATCATACGTTTTGTTCAGTCCCTATATTACCAGTATAGTCCCTTATTGTTGTTAGTTTAATCCCCTTATTGTTATTATTGTAGCCATGTAACCCCCATATTGTTATTATTGTGCCCTTAAATTATTATTGTTAGGTCGGCTACGATTACATTGTGACCCCATTGACTCCTATATATAGAAAGGAGGTTTTGTAATTTGTATCATTCAAGAATCATTCATTTATGTAATTTATTGGAGGTGTCCCCCTCGAAGTGGCTGATTTCTAAGGCGTTGATCTCACTTTTCTTCTATTTTTGGTGCTACTTTCACAACATTTGGTATCAGAGCTTTGGATTCTAGGGTTTCGCTGGTCCAAATAGGTCATCTTGGAATTTTTGCTATAACAGTTTTTATGCGAAGGTTTAGAAGCTGAAAGTTTTAGATAGAAAAGCCAAACTCCTGAGGAACATCGTTGTAAAATTCTAGAGCTTAGTTCGCAATATTGTCAAAGATATGATCTATGGAATTTAGGGATTTTTGTAGACTCTTGAATTTAACCTAAATAGGTCATCATGGAATTTTCGCTATAATTGTTTTTCTACGAAGGGTCAGAAGCTGAAATTTTTAGAGGACGAAGCCGAAAGCCTGTAGAACAGTGTCACAAAATGTTAGAGCTTGGTTCGTAATATCTTCAGGGATATGGTCTGTGGAAGTTAGGGATTTTTCAGGCTCCTGAATTTCAACTCAAAGAGGTGATCGGGGGAAAATCTTTATTACTCTCTCTCTAAGAATCGGATTGGAATGTTGTAAAAATTGGCCACAATGACATGGACCATAGTTTCTTATCTAGAAATTTCAGAGCCAAAAGAGGAAACAGTGACACGTGGCAAGTCGTACAAGTTTTCTCTATTCAAGCAGCCCATAATTTGCTCATTGTGGGAGATTGGAGATAACTTTGCCTTGAAGAATCCAAATTGGGTCAGACCTATGGCATTTGAAAGAAGCTTCAGAGGGCTACTATAGGGCCTAATTTTAGATATTTAAGATCCATGGTATAGATATAATTGAATTTCAATATCGAGCTCCTGAAAAGAAAGTAAAAGGTGTGTATTTGTTTTTCTGAATTGCATAAGTCTTGTTTGAAGAATCAAGTTGAATTGATTCTAAGGGCATATTGTAGAATAGATATCAATGTTGGATTTTAAAATGGCCCCTAAAAAGAATTCAACACCCATTAATCATTTAGAAGGATCTACTATTACTCATGAATACGAAGAATGGCAACATGACATATCCAAAATACAAGAGCAAGTGCAACAAATTTCACTCTGACAAAGAGAAACAAAAAATGACATGGAAGTTTTGAAGAAAGATGTGGAAACTAAGATGGATGGTTTGAAGAAATGCATGGAATCTAAGACGGATGGTTTGAAGAATGGCATGGAAGATAATATGGATGGCATGGAAGTATTGAAGCCCCGAAAATCGGGTCTACAACAAGGGGGATACCCACCCGGTCCGGACCTTGGTTAGCAACTCCTTTTTCGTTTGGTGTAGTGGGTCCGACTGGGGATAATGGGACCAGTTTCCCAATATGTGTGTGTGTGTTTGAAATTTGATATTTCTTTTCTAAAATTCCTAATTAAAATTCTTTTAATTTATTTCTAATCTATTCATATGCAAACTGTATTCTAAGAAATATCTAATTCTAAACTAACCCGAGATGTAATCTTTCAATATATGCGATCTAAAAGGATTTCAGATAACAATTGATAATAAAGATCATTCAATTATTATGAGAAAAGAATTCAATAAAGATAAACTATTTCACATAAGAAGTTAGATGAAACAGTTATGGTAAACATATCGCATATTAAGCTATTCATATATCAAGCACAAATAAATAATTATCACCGTACAAAAATGCCAAATGATAACTCAAATATTCAAACATTAACATATAAACAACTAAACATAAATATCACTTTTAACACAGAAACAGAAACGGTTAAGAGATAAAAGTACCATTTATAACTGGTTCTACTCATGAGCTAGAAGCAATAATGATTTATCTCTTTCTTAATCCAACATCTATTAAGAGTACAGAAATGCAACATCAGTAATAGATATTAGACACAGATATCAATAAATCTCGTTCCATTCATTTATCAAAACCTCCTCTGAGGGTGCAGAAGTGCATGTTCTGAGAATAAGTTTTTGACAAATTTCAGTACCCTTCTCTAAATGCATGAGAAGGGTTTAAATACTAATAACTAAAATCTAAAAATAGTTTATTACAAAAATTTAGGATTCGGTTTAAATGACCGTCCTTTTTCTAGGAAAAAATATAGTAAAACTAAAACTAAATCTAAAAATAAAGACTATCAACTATCTACTTATGAATTTGATCTTTGATCTTGCAAGCATCCAACATTGTTTTGAGAAGAGGTGGTTGGCCGACTTCAGATTTCAACTGCCCTGAAAAGACAAAATCAACAAGTGTAGGAGCAATCTTCTCAGCAAAATTAATTATGCAATTAAGCGCACTACATTGACTGTGTGGTTTCACTAGATATGTCCAGTAAGAATCCCAGTTTAATCTTGTCAGTCCTTGAATTGACTTTGCGTTTTCATCAGCCTTTTTCCTCCATTTTGTTTGCAATTGTTGTGCTTGTAGAAGGTGTCCCGGAATAATTTATAAAATCAAATTAACTTTGTGCAAATTTTCATTTACACAATCAGTAATATTTCCTGCTGTTGTAGCTGCTTCCTCTGCTGCTTTTTCTGCCTCTCTGATCTTTACATCCCAATTTTTGAAGAGCAGTTCTTTATGACTATCATTGATGATCGGTGCTCCTGCTCTTATTCCTTCCTCTGTCTTTTGCCATGCCATATAATTAGTAACTCTTTCATTAGTTAAATCATAATCATGTCGTAATTCTACGACAGGATTAGTGATTTTATCACTTTATTGACAAAAAGAGTTGTATTGCGAGATTTTCTGGCATAATATGTCTTGTTGTTGCAGTAGTTGTTTGTTCAAAGAAACAGACTTTGAAATAAACTCTGGAAGCTTAGGTTCATATTTGTGCTTCTCTTGGATAATATCTATTTGTTTCTCTTTATCTGCCAAACTTTTATGATATCCAATTTGCATATGTTGAAGCTCTTGCTGTAACTCTTCAAGTTTTATCTATGCCTCACTGTTAGCACGGGCTTGTTGCAATTGTTGTTGCAGAACTTGTATCTGATCTTATTTTTCATTTAATAATAGCCTTACCTCGGATGCTTTGTCAATAGTTGCGGAGGCATAAGCTCCTGTAATTTGAGATAACTTGGTAAGATTATCAGTTGGATCCATAGTAGGATCCTTCCATAAGACATCTAATTTTTTTGCCTCAGTAGAGATTGAGCTCTCTAACTTTCTCTTTTTTCTCTGCTTCCTCACTACTGCTTTATACTGCAGGCTGTAGAATACATCTAGAGGAGGAATGTCCTCTATATTGAGTACAATTTCAGAAGAGGGAGTGATAGGTATATGCTCAGTTTCTGTGACGTGGCCACTTATTCCCATGCACAAAACTTTTGTTGTCTGTACAGGGGTCTGTATATTCTATCCTTCCACATTAAGCAATTGATTAAAATTTTCCCATTCTTTGTCCAATTCAATCCTGACTGTCAGTTACTATACATTGAGAGGTGGAAGATTCAACTGTGGAGTGGTAAAAGTCTGTTGTTGTGAAATCTCTTTTGATTGGGTTGTATCTTTCAATGAGCTTTCATCATTATCAATATTTTTAGAATGCTTAGAAGTCTCTTTGTCAGACTTTGACTTAGAATTTTCTGTATCTCAGCTGCCACTAAGACTGACACTAGGATTTGGTTCCCTTGCGGGTTCCAAGCGTAAATTTTCCAAAGGGATAGCAGTTAGTCTTCTCTCTTTGTAAACTTTATATTCCTGAAAATATTATGGGGATAAATGTGTTTGAGCTAAATGCAAAACTTCTTTAAATGAACATTTTGTTTGAAACATATCATCAAAAGGATCTTCTTCTCCAGAAAACACTCTTACTTTGATTGCAGTGGTGAAATTTTTAACAACATCAATTGGATCAAATAACCTTCTCGAAAACTTGAACAATTATAAGCATATAATATTGCTTACTTCTTTGAATGCCTGACCAACATCAAACAATGAAAATGCTCCACAAGCTACGGGAAATTGTGGCCAAATTCCCTTCTTCTTCTCCTTTAATTCCTTTGTCAAACCTCCTTCACCACAGCTTTGATAAGCAATCTCTCGAGCTACAAGTTTATCCGGAACATACAGGGGTAAAACATGGGGGGAAGCAGAACTTCCAAAAACCCTCACATAAGTAAACAACTCTTCTCCAAACCATCTTGCGACAGGGAGAATGTCGACTTCTGCTTCCGGGGATAACCTTGGAGCATACTTATTATACAATATTATGTACAGAGGCATCATTATGCCATGGAAAATTTTGTAAAAATGAGGAACAAACTTTGATTCCCACAACTCTTTGTGATAGACATGAATAGGCAAGGGATCATGAATTGTCCATTACCAACCCATCAAAGGGAATTTAGAAACAAAACAAATTGAATCCATAACATAGGCAGATAGATAAAAAGGAGGATAAATACTCTGAGAAACAGTCCGTTTGGACTGGTAATTGAAAATAGCAGTGGCTAAATTATCAGACAAGATTTTGGCCCAGTCTACAATTATAGCGTTAACAACAGCATTCAACAAAGGGAGCCATTCAGGAAAGACCATATTTATGTCAGGCTTTCCAAAAGGCCTGCATAACATAGCAGCAGAAAAACAATATGGAGAGGTGAGCGAACCAGTATTGTACATACCGTGTTTGTTTTTCTTCAATGGTTCCTCTCTTTTGGTCCATTCCTTGGTGCATTCTGCCAAATTTGCATTTTCTCGGGCGAATTTCTCCATAAATTGTTTGTTGTAGGTCACCTGAGGTTCTGGTAAGTGATACATAAGCCTAAAATCTTCTGTAGTGAATGATCCGATGAGTTCTTGTCCTGGAGTTCTAAATTGCCTATCTGAAACATCGGTGTTATCCAGCACCCATTTTACCATATCTGTATACGGAAGAATTCTCGGTCTTGCTGCTATTCTGTGCAGAAATGAACAAGCCAATTCTGTAAGAGACGCTTCAAAGGAATTACTTGATCCTCCAGTAGCCACGACTTCCATTACTCTGGGATTTTCTTCTTCGAGCAAATTATGCATCCCTTCCCAAGTGGTGATACCGGCGTCCTTGTTGCAAGCAGTGTCTATGTATAAGGAAGCCATATCTTTGTTTTCAGCACTCGAAACTTTATCTTTCTTACCCATAATGCTATGTGAATGCTTTGTATATTCTTCTGCTCTTTCGCACTTGCGGTGTTACAAACTAAGTGAGAGTAATGATATGAGAAAGGTGACAGGATAGTTTTAAATGCTGAAGGCGGATGAAAAATATTATTTTAAACGTGAAACGACCTTTCAATCAAAACAAAATCCTTTCCATCAATGATTAACAATCCATTCATTAATTTTGACATCAAAGCGCATAACGAATATTTATTTATGAAAAGATTTACTTTGGACAACGCGCTAGAAGAATCTGCGATAATGCGATTTGCGATTTTCTGTGCAATATCACAAAATCGCAATATCGTGGATCGCAATCATCGCAAATCGCAAAATCCACAAATCGCAATCTAATATTTTCGCGAAATCGCAAGATTGCAAAATCGTGAAATCGCAATTTCACAAAATATAACTTATTAAACAACTTTTTTGCAATATGCGGTTTGCGATCAATACTTTAATGTATAGTTCTTTGAGATCGCGCTATCGCAATATCGCGGAATCGCAATTTTGAAAGATTTTTCTTTGATAAAGGATATCCACTTTCTACGATGGATGCAATATTTTTATTCAAAGAAAGATTATGCTTTGATCTATCATAATCTTAGGTTTATTTTAAAGATTTTCAAAGGAATTTCCCTAAGTTATGATAGTAAGTTTTATTTGAGAAAGGAAATAAATACTAATTAATTTTTTGGATTTTTTGACTAAGCGTCCCCACTTATTTAGTATTATTACTAATATTAAATAAGAAGGGGGGTTGTTGCTGGCCACAACAATTGGCGATTCTCTTGGAAGAACCATTTATCTCTGCTTTTCTTTTGAATTTTCTAAACTTTTCAAAACAAATTTTTTTCCAGAAAATCAAACTTTATTATAAAAAGACAAAGTTCATTATGCTTTAACCTATAAATGATATTTCATTTCTTCTATATTCAACTTTTGATTATTCACTTCCTCAAGCTAGTCCTTGTATTTACATCATTCATTACTTGGTTTAAAAAGATAAAAACAAAGGCTTCTCTATAAATCAGCTTTAAATATGCTCATTTGTCGTAGGTAGAGCCACTTCTACCAACAAGCGTTTATAGCCTTGACAGGGTTACCTATTACCCAGCAATGATCCTGTATCCTACTTAGAGACATATACAATTTTCAAAAAGAAATCCATATTCACACTTATTGCTTTTTCTTTTCTTTTTTATTCTTAAAGAACAATGTCTTGGTTTGGTAGCCAACTCATGACAATGCCATTCACTTGATTTATAACTTTGCTGAACAAGCTGGCTCGTGATGAGACCCCTTGTCTTTTGATTACAACAATCTTGATTCATTGCCCTGTTATGGTATGCAGTATTGGCAAAGTCAGCAAGCTATAATATCTATGATCATGATAAGTCGGCTCGTGATGAGACCTCTTACTCTTTAAGTTAAAAATTATATCATTGGATAATTCTTTGAAGATTGTAATTTTCTAAGCGGGGAGGATATCATTGTTTCCTTAAGATAGCTCTGGACGACAATGGTAGATTTTTTGGAAGGAAATTTTCTATAGAGAAACTTTGTTTTGCTATTGATACCTTTCATTGAATTGATATAAAACAATTTTTCACTAAAAGTTGCCTTTCATCAAAGTTTTCAAAGTTGAAACTAGTATCATTTCTAGGCTAAAGTTTTTAATTGTATCTTTGAATAATAATGATCAATATTCTGAAAAGAATTCTATTTATAAAAGTAGAAAAAAAACAAAATCTAAAAAGATAATTCGTATCTTCTTTGTGAATTCCAAATGTAACTATTAACAACTCGTTTTATTTTGACAATAAATAAAACTAATATACAAAATAGAAGAATGATCTCCTATGGAAAATATTTTTTGAGAATTTTTCCATTAACAGGTAGAGACTCTCTTTTGCCTGTTAAATCCTATAACATAAAAGTAGATGGACTTATGATTTCTGCAATTTGAAAAGGACCAAGCCACATTTGTTGAAATTTCATATGTTTTCCTTGTCCCTCATTAGCCTTGTCCCATTTTAAAACAAGATCTCCAACCTGAAAGTCTTTTCTAGTTATCATGTTTGAATCAAAGGAAGATTTTACTAATGCTTGATGATGAGCATGAGTTATTTTGGCTTTTTCTCGTTGTTCTTCTAACTTAATTATTTTCATCTGTCTTAGTTGCAAGGAAGAAGTTGGTGCTTCATCTATATATTGAACTACAGCCAAAGAAGGAATTGCTAAATGAGTTGGAAGAACTACTTCTTTCCCATAAACTAAATTAAAGGGAGAAGTGCCAATAGAAGCCTTCTGTGTTATTCAATCTGCCCATAAAGCATATATTAAAGACTTATGCCAATTTTTATGATTTTGATCAATGGTTCGCTTAATGATTCTGATTAAGTTTTTATTTGTGGATTCAGCTAACCCATTTCCCTGTGGATAATAGTTGGAAGAGTATTTAAGTTTAAAACCTCTCTTCAGTGCAAATTCAGTCATAGCATTACCAGAAAGATATGATGCATTGTCAAACACTAAAGCAGAAGGTAAACCAAACCTGGTGATTATGAACTGATCTATGAATTCAATGATGTGCTTAGCATTAGTAATCTTGAGAGGGACTGCTTCTACCCATTTCATAAAATAATCAGATGTTGTAATAATATACTTATGTTGCTTAGAAGAGTGAGGAACGATCTCACCTATTATGTCCAATCCCCATTGATCAAAATGTTGTTCAATGTTTACTAGTTGTAATGGTAATGATGGTTTCTTTTGTCTTCCAGCTGCGGTTTGACAAATTTGACATTTTCTTACATAGCTATGTGAATCTTTGAATAAAGTGGGCCAGTAATAGCCTACGTGAAGAATTTTATGTGCAGTAGCATCTCCAGCATAATGTCCACCTGCTGGCCCATCATGAAGTTCCTGCAAGACTTTTTCAGCTTTAGATTTCTCCAAACATCTAAGAAGAACAGAATCGTAATTCATTTTAAAAAGAACATCGTTTACAAGCTGATATTGTTTAGCCTTCAACCTTAAAGCTCTTTTCTTGGTGTGATCGAGATTTGGAGGAGCATATCCATTCTTTAGATAAAAAATGATATCAACATATAATGATTCAACATCGTTTAGGCTTACCTCATACGTTTGTATCTCTTCAGATGATTTCTCAGAAATCTGTGATGCTCCAGCTAGTATTTTGCAAAAGCCTTGACCTCTTACAATATTTGTTGGTTTGATCTCAACATCATATTCTTGTAAGGCAGTAATCCAATTAGCTCTTTTCTCACCCACATCTTTTTGGACTAAAAGATTTCTTACCGCTGGAAACGATACAATGATTTTTGTATGGGTTTTAAGTAAAGGTGCGAAACATAGCGTTAATTTAAAAACGAGCGTGAAAACATTTCTCCACATACGGGCAATTAATTAAATTACGTAAATTTGAGCGAAAGAAAAGAAATTGGGGCTTAACATCACGATTTTCTTCAGGTGAGAATGTGGGCGTAAGATTTATGAAACCAAATGTTATTACAAAATAAAAGGATGGAAAATTTTAGGTTATGAGGTGGAGCATTAATCATTGCTTGTTTGATTAGATTGAATGCCTCATATTCATCTTGGCCCCATTTGAAATTTGAATTATTTTTAATCATTGCTTGTAAAGGAGATACAATTCTTGAAAAATCTGGTACAAATCTCTTTACAAAATTAATTTGGCCGAGGAAAGATTGCATAGCTTTCTTGTTGTGAGGTAAGGATATTTCAGAAATCTCCTTGATTCTATCAGGATCAATATGAATTCCAGATTTTGACACTATGAATCCAAGAATTTTTCCTTCACTTAATGCAAAAAAGGATTTTTTTGGATTAAGTGAAATTCCATACCTTTGACAACGTTGGAAGATCTGCTTCAAATCTCTAAGATGATTGCTTCGTTTTTTGGAATATACAGTTATATCATCCAAATAAATTACCACTGATTTGTTAACTAATCCCTTGAAAGCGATGTCCATGGCTCTTTGAAATGTAGCACCAACATTGATCAGACCAAAAGGCATCTTTTGATATGCATAAGTGCCCCATTTGGTTCTGAATGTAGTTTTCAATTGATCATCTGGATGAACTAACACTTGGTTGTAGCCAAAGAAACCATCTAATAAAGACATTAATTCTGATCCTGCAACTGCCTGTAATATTTGCTCCATGGGAGGCAAAGGAAAATTATCTTTTTGGCAAGCTTTATTAAGATTTCGAAAGTCAATGAAAATTTTGATATCTCTGTTTTTCTTTCTAACAGGCACCATATTGGAAACCCATTTAGAATGTCGAACAGGAAAAATAATTTTGGCTTTCAATAACTTATTGAGTTCAGATTTGATTTGATTTTCTAGATTAGGATGGATTTTTCTCAGCTTTTGTTGTACATGTTTCTCATCATTTATCATTGGGATAGTATGTTGGATGATAGAAGTGTCATATGTTTTGAGTTCATCGTAGTTCCAAGAAAAGACACTTTTATATTGTTTCAAAAGACGCACATATGCTGATTTTTCTTCAGGAGTTAGACCAAGGCCTAGGTTGATATTCTGTGGTTTGGTATGAGTTCCTAGATTTAATAATTCATAATTCAAAGTTGAACTTTGTAATTTTGAATTGGTAAATCTTTTAAATCGGTCTTTCAAATCATAAAGGTCTTCTAACTTGATAATTGACTTTGGAATAACATTATTAGTGCTATCATGTTGTAATTGTTTGTCATGTTGGTCTTCATCGATTATCTGATTAGTATAAGATCCTTCAGATGTGAGGAAGTTTACAATATCACGATCATCGTTGAAAATTCTCCAATTGGTAACGTTATCAGGAATCGAAGGTCTAAAGATCAATTCAATTGAAAATCGATCAGGGCTAAAGTCTTCTGCAGGAATAAGCTTAGAGGCTACATTGGCTAAGAGGTCTGGACTAGCATTCTGGATTCTAGGAATTCGTGAAATATTGAATGCTATAAAATGTTCAGTCAGATCTTGAACTAAAGATTGATAATTCTTTAAATGACCTGATAAACAATGTATAGTATTGCGTACCTGTTTGATTACAATTTCTGAATCTCCGAAAACTTGCAGATATTTGATATCCAATCCAATTGCTTTATATAACCCTTGGATTAAAGCCTCGTATTCTGCGGTATTATTAGTACATTCAAACTCAAGTCTATAGGTTAGCATAATTTTTTTTCCCTCTGGACTAACCAACACGCATCCTGCTCCTGCTCCTTCATTAGACTTAGATCCATCAAAAAATAGTTTCCAAAATAATAGATTTATTTACAGGAGTATCTACAAAATTAATACATTTAGAACTATCTGTTTGAGAAAAAAATTCTATTTGAGATAAAACAAAATGTTCTAAATAAGGTGAAGTATGAGCATTGAAATTTCCTAAGAAAGAATCAACTAAATAATTGCCAATGATATTACTGATGTATGCAACTGGTTCATTCTCTCCTTCCAATTCTGTTACTATGTATTTCTGATGTTTTTCTCATTCAACCTTTATCTGATTTGGTTTACCATTGTAGGGAAGCCTCACGGCGTAAACCAAGTGGTGCAAGTATCCGCTAAGTTTTTAAACCAATCTATTGCTAAAAATTAACATAGGTGGAATACTAACAACTAAAGTATCAATGACGACATACCTTAAGTTTGATAGCAGTATATGGTAACCTGATTTAATTCGCCAATCACTTCGACTTGCGATCGATCTAACTGTACTATGCGCACAGCGGATTTTTGTGGTTGAACGTTCAATTTTTCACATACTGATTTTGGTAGAATATTAGATGAAGCTCCGGAATCCACTAAACAGTTATGCAAATTTTTATTAAAAACTTCATAAGTAAGAAGAAATGGAGTATGAGATATGGACCTTCCTCCAATTAAAGCGATATTTTCAAGATCAAATTTACTGATTGAATTAGTTGAAGGTCTTCCCATGTCATTAGAAGCTTGAGAAATTACAGGGTCGGGCAAAGGTTTTTCTGGTACAACATGTAATTCTTTCAAAAGTACTTTTTGCTGGTGTTTTAACTTTCTCAATTCATAAGAAGTGACGTTAGCCCTAGTCTTCTTCATATCTTCTATAATGTTATATTCCATTTCATCCGGAACAATCAATGTTCTTGATGGAATTGATGAATCTGTTTGGAATGGGCTAGTTTGAATTGCTTTGGATGTCGTTTTCTTCAGTGCAACTTTATCCTTAGTCAATGAGCTTGTGCTCTTTGGATTAGGAGTAGATTGAGGAGGATCAAGTTGATTTCTACTTCTAGTGCTAACCGGGGATGCGTCTTGGTCTTCCTCATCTGGGAGGATGAAATCCCACATGCCTTGTACTTCTACCACCTCTTCTTCATTAGTAGTTTCTTTAGTAACAGTCTCTTCTTATTCTTCTTCTGATTCAACATTTATAATAGCATTTGGTGGTTTTGAATCAGTTGAAGGATTTCTTCTAAAAGGCTTGAATGACTTTTTAGAAGATGTTTCTGCTACTTGTTTCTTGATATCAACCATTTCATTGGACATGGTTTTCAAAAAATTTTCCAATCCTTCTAAATCAAATGGATCTTTTGGTTGTTTTTTCTTGGGATCTTCCTTAAAAGTGACCTTCTTGGATTTCTGTTCCTCTATTGCATTTTTCTTTTCTAAAGCAATGATTCGTTTCTCTACTATTATTGCTTCTTTCATATTGTCTTCTAAAGTTGTTTTATTAGCCCTATCAACAAAGATTGCTATGTTTGATGGCAAAGCAGAAATGTACCATTCACTTCGCACTTCTTCGCTAGGCTTGGAAGCAGTAGGAATTTTTTTTAACAATTTATTGAAACGAGAATTGAAATCCTTGACAAGTTCTTTTGAATCAGCTCTAAGATTAGACAAATCATTGATCAATGTTGTTGTAGACCTGTTATCACAAAATTTAGTTAAAAATTGATCTTGAAAGATATCCCAACTAGTAATAGATCCAGATGGTAATGAGAAATACCATGATCCAGCTGATCCTTGTAGGGTATAAGGAAAAAGTCGGACAACAGCATTTTCATTAACAACTCCATTGAGATTTATGGATAACATAAAGTTGTGGATATGTTCTTCGGCTAGCATGCCTGCTTCAGGATTAAACTTAGGTAACCATTTTTTAGGATGGGCCAGTATTTGACTCAAGGGTGCGTGCATTAAGACTGCCCCTGGATTATTCCACGACATTTGGGCCATCACTGAACTACTAACAGATGAAAATGCAGATGATAATATTTGTGACTGTGAAGATGAAGATATTATGATTTGAGAAGGAGATGTGGAAGATTGAGTGGACTGATGGACAGTAGTCTGAAGTGGAGGAGTGGGTGGTTGACTTCGCGATGAAGTGTTTGAGACGGATGATGATGATGAAAGAGTCTCACTGTTAGACCCTTTGGGTGATTTCCTAGCTCTTTTTCTTGTAGGTAGAGGTAACTCAGTTGGCTGAATGCCAAGCTTTTCACTCTGTAATCTAGTGAGAGGATGAGCAGGATTATATTGCGAAGTCACACTGCTTTGACATTTATCGAACCTTTGAGGTGATGTTGAAAATCGCTGAAGTTTATGAATCAAAGATTCGACTTCAGGAGGTTCAATAGCAGATTCTTTTGAAAAGTCAGGGTTTGTGGCAGTGTCTATTCTTCTTTCGACTTCTGGTTCTAGATTTAAAAATTCTGAGTATGATGGAGAAGTCGGGGAAGATGGTGAGGGTGATTTACTCTCAGAATGGTATTTAGATTTAGATTCACTTGCCATTCATAGTCGGAGGCCCTCCTTCTAGCGCCAAATATGTTGAAGCCCCGAAAATCGTGTCTACAACAAGGGGGATACCAACCCGGTCCAGACCTTGGTTAGCAGCTCCTTTTCCGTTTGGTGTAGTGGGTCCGACTGGGGATAATGGGACCAGTTTCCCAATATGTGTGTGTGTGTGTGTGTGTTTGAGATTTGATATTTCTTTTCTAAAATTCCTAATTAAAATGCTTTTAATCTAATCTATTCATATGCAAACTGTATTCTAAGAAATATCTAACTCTAAACTAACTCGGGATGTAATCTTTCAATATATGCGATCTAAAAGGATTTCAGATAACAATTGATAATAAAAATCATTCAATTATTATGAGAAGAGAATTCAATAAAGATAAAGTATTTCACATAAAAAGTTAGATGAAACAGTTATGGAAAACATATCGCATATTAAGCTATTCATATATCAAGCACAAATAAATAATTATCATCGTACAAAATTCCAAATGATAACTCAAATATTCAAACATTAACATATAAACAACTAAACATAAATATTACTTTTAACACAGAAACAGAAACAATTAAGAGATAAAAGTACCATTTATAACTGGTTCTACTCATGAGCTAGAAGCAATAATGGTTATCTCTTTCTTAATCATGTATCCTCAAAGAGTACGGAAAGTACGCGTGGTGGCAGATATTGAACACATATATCAATAGAAATGCGTTCCATTTTCATTATCAAAAACATTGCTCACTAAAGGTGTACGGTGCATTATTAGGGATAATTTTAAACAAATTGGGACCCTTCTCTAAATGCATGAGAATGGTTTAAATACTACTAGCTAAATCTAAAAATAGTTTATTACAAAAATTAAGGATTCGGTTTAAATGATCGTCCTTTTCCTAGGCAAAAATACAGTAAAACTAAAACTAAATCTAAAAATAAAGACTATTAAGTAACTACTTATGAACTTGATCTTTAAACTTGCAAGCATCCAGCATTGTTTTGAGAAGAGGTGGTTGGCCGACTTCATATTTCAAGCGCAAACAAAGAACAAAATGGTAAAATGTGAAACAATAATGGAAAAGCAAAATTAATGGCTGAAATTAGCCTTTTTCATTGATATGTGGTTTCTGTAATACTGTCTAATAAGAATACGGTTAATCTTGTCAATCCTTGAATTGACTTTGCCCCATATTTTATAACATATTTGAGCCTTTATTGTATGAAGGTATCACGAATATTTTTAATCAAATGCTGCCTTTGTACCGATTTTCCATTTTTTCCATTGCAGTAGGTAATGTTTCTTCGCTGCAGCAACTTCTTCCTCCTGTTGCTTTTACTGCCTCTACAATCTGTACATCCCAATTGTGAAGCGAGTTGTTAGCTATCATTGATGATAAATTTATCACAACTGTTACTTCTCTTGTCTTTTCATATAATTAGTAACTCTTTCATTAATTAAATCATAATCATGTTAATTCTACGACGCAATTGTGTTTTATCACTTTCTTGCTTAAAGGGAGGTTGCTTGTTTACACGAATTTTCTGGCATAATATGTCTTGTTGTTGCAGTAGTTGTTTGTTCAAAGAAACAAACTCTGAAATAAACTCGGGAATCTTAGGGTCATCTTTGTGCTCCTCTTGGATAATCTGTATTTGTTTCTCTTTATCTGCCAAACGTTTCTGATATCCAATTTGCATCTGTTGAAGCTCTTGCTGTAACTTTTCAAGTTTTATCTGTGCTTCACTGTTAGCACGGGCTTGTTGCAATTGTTGTTGCAGAACTTGTATCTGATCTTCTTTTTCATTTAATAATAGCTTTTCTTACCTAAGTGTGCTTTGTCGGCTGATTACCGAGCATAAGCTCTTTATAATGCAGAGATAACTTGGTAAAATTATTATCGATTTAAGTCACTTCGTAGGATCCTTCATAATACATCTAATTGTTACTTTTTAAGTGAAGATTAAAACTCTAGCTTTCTCTTGTTTCTCTGTGCTTCCTCACTGCTTTATCTGTAGTGCTAGGGAATACATCTAAAGAAGAATGTCCTGCATATTGATTACAATTTCGAGAAGAGAGTAGCTCGTATATATAGAGTTTAAGCAGCATTTGCCACTTATTCCCATTATAAAACTTTTGTTGTTTGTACAAAGGGTCACCCTTGTATATTACATCCTTCCACATTAAGCAATTGATTAAAAGTTTCCCATTCTTTGTCCAATTCAGTCTTGACTGTCGGTTTTTGTACATTGAGAGGTGGAAGATTCAACTGTGGAGTGGTAAAAGTCTGTTGTTGTGAAAGCTCTTTAGATTGAGTTGTATCCTTCACTGAGCTTTCATCATTATTAATCTTTTTAGAACTCTCAGAAGTCTCTTTGTCAGACTTTGACTTAGACTTTTCTGTATTTGAGCTGCCACTAAGAATGACACTAGGAGTTGGTTCCCTTGTGGGTTCCAAGCGTAAATTTTCCAAAGGGATAGTAGTTAGTCTTCTCTCTCTGTAAACTTTAAATTCCTGAAAATCTTCTGGGGATAACTGTGTTTGAGCTAAATGAAAAACTTCTTTAAATGAACATTTTGTTTGAAATATATCATCAAAAGGATCTTCTTCTCCAAAAAACACTCTCACTTTGATTGCAGTGGTGAAATTTTTAACAATATCAATTGGATCAAATAACCTTCTCGAAAACTTGAACAGTTGTAAGCATGTAATATTTCTTACCTCTTTGAATGCGTGACCAACATCAAATATTAAAAATGCTCCACAGGCTACGGGAAATTGTGGCCAAATGCCCTTTTTCTTCTCCTTTAATTCCTTTGTCAAACCTCCTTCACCACAGGTTTGATAAGCAATCTCCCGAGCTACAAGTTTATCCGGAACATACAAGGGTAAAACATGAGGGGAAGCAAAACTTACAAAAACCCTCACATAAGTAAACAACTCTTCTCCAAACCATCTTGCGACAGGGAGAATGTTGACTTCTGCTTTCGGGGATAACCTTGGAGCATCCTTATTATACAATATTCTATACAGAGGCAGCATTATGCCATGGAAAATTTTGTAAAAATGAGGAACAAAATTTGATTCCCACAACTCTTTGTGATAGACATGAATAGGCAAGGGATCATGAATTGTCCATTGCCAACCCATCAAAGGGAATTTAGAAACAAAACAAATTGAATCCATAACATAGGCAGATAGATAAAAAGGAGGATAAATCCTCTGAGAAACGGTTCGTTTGGACCGGTAATTGAAAATAGCAGTGGCTAAATTATCAGACAAGATTTTGGCCCAGACTACAATTGTAGCGTTAACAGCAGCATTCAAAAAAGGGAGCCATTCAGGCAAGACCATATTTATGTCAGGCTTTCCAAAAAGCCTGCATAACATAGCAGCAGCAAAACAATATGGAAAGGTGAGCGAACCAGTACTGTACATACCGTGTTTGTTTTTCTTCAATGGTTCATCTCTTTTGGTCCATTCCTTGGTGCATTCCGCCAAATTTGCATTTTCTCTGGCGAATTTCTCCATAAATTGTTTGTTTTAAATCGCCTGAGGTTCCGGTAAGTGATACATAAGCCTCAAATCTTCTGTAGTGAATGACCCGATGAGTTCTTGTCCTGGAGTTCTAAATTGCCTATCTAAAATATCGGTGTTATCCAGCACCCATTTTACCATATTTGTATACGGAAGAATTCTTGGTCTTGCTGCTATTCTGTGTAGAAATGAACAAGCCAATTCTGTAAGAGACGCTTCAGAGGAATTACTTGATCCTGCAGTACCCGCGACTTCCATTACCCTGGGATTTTCTTCTTCGAGCAAATTATGCATCCCCTCCCAAGTGGTGATACCGGCATCCTTGTTGCAAGCAGTGTCTGCGTATAAGGAAGCCATCTCTTTGTTTTCAGCACTCGGAACTTTCTCTTTCTTACCCATAATGCTCTGTGAATGCTTTGTATAGTCTTCTGCTCCTTCGCGCCTGCGGTGTTACGAATTAAGTGAGAGTAATGATATGAGAAAGGTGACGGGATAGTTTTAAATGCTGAAGGCGGATGAAAAATATTATTTTAAATGTGAAACAAGCTTTCAATCAAAACAAAATCCTTTCCATCAATGATTAATAATCCATTCATTAATTTTGGCATCAAAGCGCATAACGGATATTTATTTATGAAAATATTTACTTTGGACAACGCGCTAGAAGAATCTGCGATAATGCGATCTTCGATTTGCTGTGCAATATCGCAATATCGTGGATCACAATCATCACAAATCGCAAAATCCACAAATCGCAATCTAATATTATCGCGAAATCGCGAAATCGCGATTTCACAAAATATAACTTATTAAACAAATTTTCTGCGATATGCGGTTTGCGATAAATACTTTAATGTATAGTTCTTTGAGATCGTGCTATCGTAATATCGTGGAATCACAATTTTAAAAGATTTTGCTTTGATAAAGGATATCCACTTGCTGCGATGGATGTGGTATTTTTATTCAAAGAAATATTATGCTTTGATCTATCATAATCTTAGGTTTATTTTAAATATTTTCAAAGGAATTTCCCTAAGTTATGATAGTATGTTTTATTTGAGAAAGGAAATAAATACTAATTAATTTTTTGGATTTTTTGACTAAGGGTCCCCACTTATTTATTATTATTACTAATATTAAATAAGAAGGGGGGTTGTTGCTAGCCACAACAGGAAGCTGGCATGGAATCTAATATGGATGACATGGAAGCTAAGATGGAAAACATGAAGAATGATCTAAAAGCAAACATGGAATGTTTGACAAAGTTGATACAAGAAATGTTTCTAAATAGTGAAAAGATAGTAGAGGAAACTCATGATGAGAACAAAATAAATGCTTATCGTGATTTCATAAACTCTAATGTTGGAGGAAAGAACCACCATATTCCAAAAATGGATATGAGGAATTTTGATGGAAAAGATCCTGTAACATGGATACTACAGATGGAGCAATATTTTTATCTCAATAATGTGAAAAACACACAAAAGCTACGCATTGAAACTTTACATTTAGAACAAAATACACTTGTATGGTATTGATGGCTTTGCTCCCATAAAAAAATTATCACTTATTCAATTTTTATGGAGGAAATGATAGCACATTTTGAGGATACAAAAAGCATCACCTTCTTTAGCCAATTGATAAATATCAAACAAAAGGGTTCAGTTGGGGAGCACATTGAGGACATCAAAAAATTGAATATAAGGGTAACTAATATTCCAGAGGAACACAGGATTGATCTCTTCATAGGTACTTTAATGGATAATATCAAACATGAAGTTTGCGTTTTGGAACATGATTCATTGGACATGGGAGAAGCCATTCGAGTTTAGATAACATTTCTATGGGTAAATAGAAGCTACTATCAACTATAAAGATGAAGTGTTGCTATCTAAATTTCTGCTTTCATAAGTTGGCACACAACAATTGCGGAAGAAAAAAGAGCAGAGGGCTTTGCTACCAGTTGTGATAAGCAAAAATACACTGAGCACCGTGTGTTTGAGAAGAATTAGCACATAGATTGAGGAGAAAGAAAATGAACAAGAGCGAGATATACACCAGGAACCAGCTCTAGAAGAGGAAGAAATGAATCCGACCATATCGTGTAATGCACTGGCAGGAATTACCACTCCTCAAACTCTCAAGATAGCAGGACAAATCAAGAAGAAAAAGGTAATATGTTGATTGATTCAGGTAGCACCCATAATTTTATTCATTGTAAGGTAGCCAAGGAATTAAATTGTTTCCTATACCCAGCACCAGAATGTCAAGTGATGGTTGCAAATGGAGGAACTATAAATTGCTCTGGGAAATTCCATAATATCAAAGCTAACCATGGGGGAATATGTAATTACTATTCCAATGCTTTCCATTCCTATGGGAGGTGCTGATGTTGTACTAGGAGTACAATGGTTACAATCTTTGGGGACGGTAGCTTTTAATTTTCAAGAACTTTTCTTGAAATTTTTTTCAGAAGGAAAGGAAGTCGAATTACGGGGTATTGAAGGGAATCCGGGAAGGATAATAAGCTCTAATTTCATGAAAAAGCTTCTAAAGAAAGAACAACGAGGAGTAATTGCACAATTATGCTCACTAGAAGTTCCGACATCAAAATCATCTATTTGTGCAGATCTCCAACAAGTCTTGGACAATCATTCCAAGGTGTTTGAAACTCCCAAAGGACTCCCACCTATTCGTGATCATGATCATGCTATTCATTTGATTCTAAGTGTTCACTCAAAAAAAAATCAAGCCTTATAAGAACCGGTATCTTATTTCCAAAATATCAAAAAATTACAACATGTATTTGTAAAAATGTTAAGTGGCTACATAATTCAACCTAGTTAAAATTTTTCTCATCGCATGTTGGTACACGAAGGATGGGTCCATGGTTCCTTGTCAGTTGCAGAGCTCTACTGAAGCTCTGCATTAAAAATAAATTTACATTCGTGTTGATTGTTAGTTATTGGATGAATTACATGGAGCAATTTACTTTACCAAGTTGAATCTTCGTTAAGGATATCATCAAATTATAATGAAGACTAAAGATATTTTGAAAACAACATTTTGAACTCATGAGGGTCATTATGAATTTTGGTCATGCCTTTTGGCCTTACCAATGCACCTTCTACATTTCAAGGGTTGATGAATTCCATTTTCAAACCCTTCCTTAGAAAATTTGTGCTAGTATTTTTTGATGATACACTAATCTACAGCAGGTCTTGGAAGGATCATGTTCAACATGTTGACAGGGTGCTCAAACTATTGCAAGAGAAACAATTATATGCAAAAACATCCAAATTTTTCTTTGGAGTACAAGAGGTGGAATAGCTGGGTCATATTGTATCTCACGAGGGTGTTAAGGTAGTCCCTAACAAAATTAAAACCATTAAAGAATGGAAAGTCCCCACAATGATAAATAAGTTGCGAGGATTTCTTGGGTTAACAAGGTGTTATGGAAAGTTTGTTAAGAATTATGGGAGAATAGTAGCACCTCTAACAACATTATTGAAGAAAGATAGATTTTCATGGACTCACGAAGCAACTAAGGCCTTTGAACATCTTAAAGAGGCAATGTGCCTAGCACTAGTATTAGCTACGCCAGACTTCACAAAAACCTTTATTGTGGAATGTGATGCCTCAGGAAATGGAATTGGTGTTGTTTTAATGCAAGGAGGAAGACCCATTGCTTTTGAAAGTCGTCCAATCAAAGGAAAGTATTTATAGAAACCTATTTATGAGAAGGAAATGTTAGCAATACTGCATGCACTAAATAAATGGTGAACTTACCTAATGGGAAGACACTTCAAGGTAAAAAATGATCATGATAGTCTTAAACACTTTTTGGAACAAAGACTATCTTCAGAAGAGCAGCAAAAATGGGTCACAAAGATGTTGGGTTATGACTTTGAAATAATCTACAAAAAAGGAAAACTTGATGTTGTTGCAGATGCACTCTCAAGAAAGAATGAAGAGGTGGAAGCATTGCTTTGTGCCATTTCTATTATCCAACCAGATTGGATAACCGAAGCAAGAGATGAATGGAAGAAGAAAAAAGATGTATGGACACTCATTCAAAAGTTGCAGCAAGATCCTAGTACATCTGATACATTTAGTTGGAAAAATGATTCCTTATGGTACAAAGATCGCTTATATCTTTGTAAGAATTCCCAACTAAAACAAAATATTCTTTTGTAATTGCACACTTCTCCTTTAGGAGGACACTCAGGATTTTTAAAAACTTACCACAGGGTGAAGAAATAATCCTTTTGGGATGGCCTTAAATCAGATATTCAAAATTTTGTGGCGGAATGTTTGGTTTTCCAGCAGAATAAAGTTGAGACAATTAAGACCCCGGGTCTTCTACAACCTTTATCCATTCCAAGTCAACGTTGGGAGGAGATTTCAATGGATTTTATCACAGGGTTACTTAAGTCTGAAGGAAAGAGTGTCATCATGGTGGTAGTTGATAGACTTACCAAGTATGCACACTTTTGTGCATTATGTCATCCATTTAAAGCAAGTACAGTTGCTACTACATTTATGGACACAATTCAAAAGCTACATGGAAACCCAAGGGTTATTGTGAGCGACAGAGATCCCATTTTTACTGGAAATTTTTGGACGGAGTTGTTTTCTTGTTTGGGTACTCAATTAGCTCATAGCTCATCTTATTATCCTCAATCCGATGGTCAAACTGAGATAGAAAATAAATGTTTGGAAGCATATCTTCGTTGTTTTGTATTTGATAAACAAACACAATGGGTCAAGTGGTTACCTCTCACTGAATCGTGGTATAACACTTCCTTCCATACTGCAGCAAAAATGACCCCATTTACGGCACTTTATGGATATCATCCACCGTCCAACACATCATCTTTAAGAGAAAATTTGAAGGTTCAAGTAGTGGAAGATCACATCGAGCATCAATAAGAAGTTCTCCAGCTCTTAAAGGATAACCTGAATTTGGCACAAAATCGAATGAAACAACAGGCAGATCAACATCGTAGTGAGAGAAGTTTTGATGTAGGAGACTCGGTATTTTTACGGCTACAACCATACAAATATATGTCTCTCAAGCAAGATAAGAAGGATAATAAATTATTTCTAAAGTACTATGGTCCTTACAAGGTGTTGCAAAAGATTGGTATTATGGCATACAAATTGGAGCTTCCTGCTTCTTCATGAGTGCATCTAGTTTTCTATGTTGCATGCTTAAAGAAGGTTATAGGTGAAAATATTCCAGTTCAAACAATATTTCCAGAACTTGATGAGGAAGGAAAAATCATATTGGAACCTGAAGCAGTCACGAAAATAAGAACTGGACAGCTACGATATCGATCAATTTCAGAGTATCTCATCAAGTGGAAGAACTTACCCACTAAAGATTCTACATGGGAGGATGATAATTTTATACAGAAGCACCCATAGCTACTCAAGCGTTGAGGACAACACTTTTTTTGAAGGAGAGGGGCATGTTAAGTCCCTATATTACTAGTATAGTCCCTTATTGTTGTTAGTGTAACCCCCTTATTGTTATTATTGTACCCCTGTAAACCCCATATTGTTATTATTGTGCCCTTAAATTATTATTGTTAGGTCGGATAGGATTATGTTGTGGCCCCACTAAGGTTACATTGTGGCCCCATGGAGTCCTATATATAGAAAGGAGGTTTTGTAATTTGTATCATCCAAGAATTTTTCATTCATGTAATGTATTGGAGGTTGCCCCCTCGAAGTGGCTTATTTCTAAGGCGTTGATATCTCTTTTATTCTATTTTTGGAGCTGGTTTCATAACAAAACCAATCCTAACATTGATGAAGCTATTATTTTTCATACACCTGAACATTCCCAGAAGATAGTGGAAACTATTAATCCACTACAACAAGTTCTAGAAACTCATGATGAAGAGATCATACCGGCCTACCCTACAGAACAAACAGTTTTACAATTTAAAAAATTCCTTCGCTGGATATCCTCTACAGTCCTAGTCATAAGGTTGTAGTCAAGAGAAATAAAAGGAGAAGAATTGATGACACAGTCTCAAACCTCACAATTGAATCTATTGAAATTTTATGGAAGGATCCCTTAGTTGATCCTACTGAACATTTAACTAAATTATCAAAGTTTGCAGGGGCATATGCTACTACCACTGTTGATAAATCTTCTGCAGTTAAAATGTTGTTGAACCTGAAGGAAGGAAGAATATAAAAACTACAGAGATTGTTAGATGAAGAAAAATCTAACTCCAATGAGATAATGAAATCAAAGATGGCCCAATTTCAAAAATATTTTGAGAGTCTTAAATTTCAGTATCAAATAGAAATCACTGGGAAGCAAGCACACCTGGAAGCAGCAATGACCAGGTTACAAAGCCAAACAAAATTAGAGAAATTCATAAAAGAAGTATAGGATGTAAATTTTAAGTTAAATCAACAACAGGAAGTATTTTTCCAACCAGCTTCTATTATTGACTCTTATTGTGACTCAAATGAAATACTAATCTAGCAAGTAGCTATCCAGAAACTTGAATGTGAGAAGCTCGAGAAGAAAATCAACGAATACATTCAGTGGCCAGCATCAGACTGAGGCAAGGAAGATAATCTACCCCAGGTAGATAAGTTCCACAAGGAGATCTTATTCAAATATTGGGAAGCACAAATAAAGCAAGAATAGAAAGCAACAACGAAAAAATCAAGATTATCAAAGGAAATTACATAATCTGTATGTGAATAGCTGGTGAAAGAAAAAATTATCAAAGATTACATGTCTGAAGTGTTCTCAGAAGCCAAATAGCTAGAAACGTAGTGGAAGAAAAAGGCAGAAACACAGGTTGAAGCAATTGAAAAAGTAATAAGTTTGATCAAGAAAATTATTGGAATTTTCTGATCAAACCTTATCATCAATACTAGATCCTGCGGTCTTTAACAGATTCAACAAGAAGATCACATCCAATACTCTCAAACGCACTATTCAATGGACATATCAAATCAAATATTTCGTAACCATCTCAGCTCAAACCCATGCTATATATTTGTCAACTTCGTGACCAAATCCAAAAGAAAGTATGAAATTCATAAATCGTATTCTTACTTTATTTTTCCCAGATTGTAGTTTAATTTAGTCTTACAAGGATGGTTGTTTCAATCCTCCTCTATATTTTTGTAATAATTTATTTCAGAACATATTTATTTTAGTATTTAAACCCCTCTCATGCATTTGGACAAAGGTCTAGAAATATGTCAAAAACATTTGCAAAGAATCCACTATTGTAAGTTTGTGAATGATTTGATGAATTAATGGAACACATCTAATATCTTTTGACAATTAAAGCTGTTTAACTGATGTTACACCTCTGTACTCTGTAAAGTGCTTGAAAGTGAAAAGGAGCAGATCAATTACTATCAGTTTACATGAGTATAACTTTGTACATATGGTACTTCTATTCACTTGTATTAATTCTTGCTTTATAGATTGACAATCATATTTTTTATTTCATTATATATTTGAAGCTTTATTATAGATGAATGTTACATCCACTTATATTCTAGCTTGTGATTTCTTATTAAATATATCATCACATATATGAATGGGATATATTTTTACAATTCTTCTAGTCAAACTACTTTGTTAGAAGAATCATCTTATGTAATTTTCATCTCTTTCAACTGTTAAATAATTTATATTACTAATAGTTGAAGGATATCTCTTTAGATCACATAAAGGAAGAAACACCCCGTGTATATAGTAGAATAAATAGTTTAGATAGATGCATTTGATAGATTAAAATTATTCTCAATTTTGCATGTTCTATAATCAAAACACCCTCAAAATCATCCTTATTGGGAAACTGGTCCCATTATCCCTAGTCGGAGCCGCTACACCAAATGGAAAAGGAGCTGCTTTATGGTCTGGATCGGGTGGTTTTCCCCATGTTTTGGCAGTAGAATTTTGAAGCCTCAACAGGCCAGTAGGTGTTGGAGTCATTTCCAAAGCATCGAGATCCCAAATTCAGCAAACAAATAGTAATTTTTGGGAGACTATGATGTTTTAAACTCATTGGAATAGGCTCCAAGAGGTTCTGAAGCTTGTAACAAAAATTTGAGCACACTTGAAGCTAATACAAAGGTCACACTATGAAGCTGGACCAAGGATATGTAGCCCAGGAGGGGTGAACTCCCTTATCAAAATTCTACATGTTAAGCTCTGTTATGTGTGTTTGTTGTGTTTCATATTTATTTTGTTCTGTAATTTAAAATTATGCTTTTTAAGCTTATGAAAAACTCATAATTTCACTAAGTACACTGTTTGACAATCACATGCTCATAAACAAAACTATGAAGGATAAGTAAAACAAAGCAAAGAATAGTTTATATTTTATATGAAACTAGCACAAAAATAACTAGCATTCATTTTCAGATCACAAATTCAAGTTCAATATATGACAAAATGAAAATAATTTTGGAAATATGAAGGATTTTTTTCTTCAACACAAGCCTATATACAAAAACCTCTCTCATTTTTTGCAAATCCATTAGGGTTTGGAAATTATGCACTCATCTTTGAGGCCTATTTTTCATAATTTTCACTAACCAAATTTGTGTAAAAATTGTAAAATTTGACTTGGAAGAGGTCGAGCTCAGCATCCACGTAGCATAGTGACACATCAGTAGTCCAGTACACTCATAAAATTAGCTGGTTGCATTTCATACTGGTTATTAAAGGGATTTTTTGAACCATTTAATGAAAGAATAGTCCTTTTTGTATTCAAACTCTACCAAATAGAAAATATCCCTAGGAAGTCTCCAAGTGATGTAATCCTATTTGAAATAGGTCTCTAATAAAAAATTAGAAGCTAGCAAGGTGGAAAACTATTTGGATGAGCCCTCACTCTATAAATTAAGGATTTTTAGAGTTACAAAGGGTTGAGGGATGTAATGACCAAAGCTATTCTTGTAATTGCTTTTCTACTCGGTTAATAGACAATTGCAGAAAACTTTTGTTCCAACCTGAGATTTTGATTTATCTCTTATGTGTTTGTCTCCTTTATATTTTCAATGTTAATTCAACTTACTCATACATAATTACTTGGAATCCATAAATCTTATGCTCCAAATTCCTTTATGTATAATTTTTGCTGCCATAATTATTTTTGTAAGAACTCATGTGCCTAAGCTTCCATGAATGATACTTTTATGTAATTGAGTTTCCATACTGAATCCATGCCCAATGCTAGCCCCCACTCATCCTTCACCTATGAAAAATCATATAAAATACTTTTAAGAGTTATCCATATCAATTTTAAACTTTGTTTATTGAATATCATATTTGTTCTTGAGAGAGCCCTCTCTGGTTGGAAGGGCTAACTTCGAATCCTAAGTGGTCTGAAATAGTTACACTGAATTGACTATTGAGTAGCCTAATTAGTCCCAGTTTGGTGATAACAATTTCCATTCAAAAGTGTGAGACACTTCCATACCTAGAAGTAACCCTAGAAATAGTGCCTCATCATAGAATTGAGAAGAAGAAGGAATGAGTAGAATTCATATGTTGTGCATATAACACTATCACCTCCAAGTTTTTCCAAATCGTGGGGTTGATAAAGCAAATTTGAGTATACTTTGGGAGTTGGAGCACTCTCAGTGTAATACGATGGCTCGCCACGTTTTGGTGTTGTTTCCGGGGAGGTGTATAAGTAGATGTTTAGATTCTTCTTTAGTATCCTTTTCTACTGTTCTTTTACATTCAGTTCCAAAATATTGAAAAATACAAAACCATTTTTACTTGCATGCCTCGTAGGAGTAGGTAACAAAGACAAATTCTTACTAAAAACCCCCACATCCCCACACAGTCAAACTTCACTCTTCTTTAGTGACTATGAGGTTGAAAACACCATATTTGAGTCACTTTAAAGGTTTTAAGAACCTATTGGAGAAAAAGAGGAATTTGCTTTGCCTGAGGAACCTTCTTCACTAATTCAAGCCATGGTTGAGACTGGGACCCAAGGAGTCTTTCCCAGTAGAGAAACAGATGGGGAAACTAGATGAAGAACATAAGTCCTTCATCCCTTACATATTTCCATGGACTTAATTCTAAGGATCCTCACACCTTCATCTTTGAATTTGTTGTTGTCTACAGGACCTATGACAATGCCTCAGATGACTAGAAGCTAAAACTATTCCCATCCACCCTCAAGGATACAACCTTGTGCTAGTTCATGGGCTTTCCTGGAAACAACATCACTACCTCAGCAAAGATGCTAGAGTCATTTAAAAAAAATATAGAGACTAATGTAGATCCAAAGAAACCATAGAGGATATATTCAAGATGACTCTAGGACCTGATGAATCTTTGGAAGATTATGAATAAATATTGCAACTGAACTATAAAAATCCCAACTACACCCTTGTTCTTGGATCACTTAAATTGGTACTTATCCAAGGGATAAGGAAAGAGGTGATAGAAACCCCTATTATGATGTATGGAGGAGAAATCTACCAGTTGCCTTATGAGGACATCAAAATTTTCTTTAGAAATAACTATAATGTAGCTAGGAAGAAACATAGATCTATCCAAAGCATGACCAACACCCCTTCCTCTTACACCTCCATCAAGCATGAGATTGGAAATATATTGGAAGACTAAAAAAGTGAGATGTTTCACACCTTTGCTTTTCAAATGGACACAATGAAGATCAAAAGGAAGCAAGAGGAATCAGAGAGGGTCTTAGCTATCTTCTTCCCTATATGTACTAGAAAACACACTGGGAATGAATGTACACTAAATTTCATAGAGGTTTTCTTAGTCTATAAAGAGAATCATGCCACAGATAAGTCTCCCTCCTTACCCTTGCTCAAAGTTGTATATCAAGGTGGGGAAGGAGGAATTGAGCCAATCTATTTCATAAATCGTAGGATGCCTCAAGGGCCTCAGTCATATCAGAAGGGCATTCAAGGTGCACCTTACTCCTAATATCATACAAAATATAATGCACCTATGCATCCTTGGTACACATCCACTTCTCCATCATGGCGTACACCTCCTACTTGGCCCTACACCCCTCCATATCACCCTCAGCCTGTAAACCAACCATTCCAGCAATATGTTCCTCAACCAACTCAGTGGAGCAACCCATTAAAAGGGTGGAGGCCCCAACATAATCAACCACCTGCTTTACTACCTTCACCCCAACCTCAACCTCAGCTCACCCACTATGCTCCACCTAAGTTTCCTCAGATGCCTTCCCAGCCCAATATGAATCAAAAAAAGAAGGAGGAAAAGTAAGTTTACAGTGTGGAAACATCTTATCCATCTTATGTTGTGGAGATACATGATATCAACCACTCATCTAAAAGAGTACTCCAAGACAATCATCCTCCATATCCACCTTTAGAGTTTGAGGATGAAAAGGAAGAAATCAATATTCATATCAAACAACCTCCTTTTCCTGAGCACCTGATCCACTCTAATGAGCACACCCTAGAAGACACTGAACTTCTGGGGGGGCTGAATTTTTTTCGTGTGAACATACCCCTTCTCCAGGCCATTAAGGATTTTCCTATTTACAAGAGGCTTATAAAACAAACGTTCTTTAAGAAACTTGGTAGAAAGAAGAAAGAAACCCCCACCATCAATGTTGTAGAAAAATTCCCTGACTTAATGTTGGGAAGGGTGACCTTCTCGAAGTACCTAGACCCTAGAATTATAGTAATACATGTACAGATCGATTGTGTCATAGTCCCCGATACTACAATTGATCTTGGGGCTGCCATCAATGTTATGAACAATGAAATTATGCCTAAACTCAACCTCCAAATAGCTATGATAAAGACGACCAATGTTCTGCAACTTACAAACAAGTCCACAATAGCTCTGGAAGGAATTGTTGAGGATGTGATGGTCTCAATTGACTCTTGGGAGTACCCTACAGATTTATTGGTCCTCAAACCAAAAACCAAGCTTAAAGGATAACCTCTCATTTTAGGAATACCTTGGTTGGCCACTGTCGATGCTTATATCAATTGCATGGTTGGAAAAATCACTATAAATAATGGGCCCTAATCTAAACAACTGGTATTATATCGTCCTACCCAACCTTCAATTGACCATGACCTACCTTTGTGATTGGAGGATGAAGAAGAAAATATGAAGTATATAGTTGATCCAGGTAAATTCTTGATACCCTTTTAATTAAGACCTTTTACATCGGATGATGTGTTAGAATTGTGTTTAATCAAAGCATTAATGAACATAAATGGACATATGCCGATATCATCAAGAGGAACATAAAAATCACTAGCAACATAAGATATTGATAATGAAGTTCGTCCAAGAGGGACTACGTCTCTGTGCGTCAGTGTAAGCATGGTGTATGTCGATGCATTAAGTGTTGTAAATAGTGATGATGTACATGGATGTTTTTTTCTATGTCATACAAGGAAAATTCCCTCACGTAGGAGTAGCTGGATCTCTCCATGAGATGTTCTGGTACAGGAACTCTCACTCACAAAAAAGACTCCTATCAGTATGACAATAACTCACACATAATGACTATGATTATCTTGTCAACATGGCAACAAAGGGATGTCAATAAAATGTTGTAAATACTGAGGGGGGGGGGTGAGTCAATTAGTATTCCTTTCAATTAGTATTATTATTATTGTTTCAGAGCATTATTCAATCTTCAATTATTATCAGTGTTTGTACAATGATAGCAGTAAACAAAAGGAACAAAAATGCACACACTTTTTAGGGTGGAAACCCTCTCTGGGACAAAAACCACCTGAATGATTTTCTAATAATTCTTTAGTGTTCAACTCCAATTGAAGATAAAGCTCCAACTTGCTAGAATTTAGAAAATCATTCTTCTCTAGCTCCCACTAGATGGATGCTCCAATGCCTGAGATTCTTCAATAGTCAACTGAATGGATGCCCCAACACCCAATGCGCTACAACTCACCCTAGAACCAACCTACCACCCTAAATTTTTCACAGGCTTGAACTTCTTGGTGACTTCATGCACTAGCCTAGCACCAGCCTACCACCCTATAGAAAATGAAATAAGAATGGACTCCCATACCAGGGAAAATGGTCCACTTTACAGTGATATAAAATGATGTAGAAGAATAAGACACACTAGACTATAAACCCAACTATGATGCAACCTCCTAATGATGATCCTATAGCTCTCGACACTGCCTCTTCAACTCTTGGTAGATAGACACTTATAAAATTTTTACACTGATGCTTTTACAATGACTCGGTACAATGATACCTTTACAATGACTGTATGCAATGCTACCCTTGTGAAGACTTCATATGGTGAACTTCTTGCTGTTGTTCTACACCTAGATTGTTGCTCTTGTCATGCTACCCTTTCTCACTCTTCAGAACATTATATCATGCATTTATTATTATCTTGATGGATATATAATACCTGCAAAAATTATTCAAGGAAATACCCATGACATGATAATATCAAAATTAACCACATCCTCCAGAGCATATTTCAGTGCTAAACAAAAAAAGGAAATTAGAATAAAAATAACATAATGCAATTAAGATATGAATATACATATATAGAATATACTTACCTGGAGCTTACCTTTGTTGCACCTTGCTTTTCTTTGCTTCCCTATAAAGTCTACTTCTTTGCAGCCCTTGACAACACATGATATAGCTTTTTCTTGCCTTCTAGGAGCTTGATATTGAATCTGGTGTATTTCTATTATTTCAGATCCCAAATATGTGATTTTCAGTTTTGTAGTATTCCTTTGAGTCTTCTTTCCAATGCCACAGGTTTGACCCAATTTGGAATCTTCAAGACAAAGTTATGCCCAATCTCTCACAATGAGCTACTTATGGACTGGTTTAGTAGAGAAAACTTGTATGGTGTGCCACATTTCACTGTTTCTTCATTCGGAACTGAAATTGATACAGAAAAACCCAAAATTTGTGCACTATCTACCACATTTTATAGAATTCCAATCTGATACTCAAAGAGAGATTTATAACTATTTTTCCAAGGTCATTTCTTGGAGATGAAGTTGAGGAGCTTGCAAAAACACTGACTTCCACATATCATATCTCAGAAAATATTCTGCATCTTTATTTGAAATGTTTACAGGAGCTTCCTCAGGATTTCAGCTTCACCTCATAAAACTTTTAGCTTTTTCACCTTCGTAGAAAAAACTTTATAGCACAAATTCCACGATAACCTACTTCAGGTAGCGAAATCCATACATGAGGAGGATATGAGAATCACAATTTATATAAATGCTTAGGTTGAGAGAGGCTTCAACAAGTGAGTGTGGGAGGGATTTTAGAAGCTTCAAAATTATTAATTATTTACTTTTCAATGACCCATGCCATAACCCCATGGGGTTTCAGCCCACTAACTAGGGTTACAAACTTCAAACATGAATATCTCTCAAACTATGAAGAATTACATGGCATGCCATATATCAGCAGAAAAATATCAAAAATTAGAAACCACCAAAAATATTATTGATCCAGAATAGAGCAATTTGGTAGGTAAAAATTCCCATGCAAGATTTGAGTAGCCCCCAGTGCTGCTTGGGTTAACCTGAATAACAATCACTGATAAACAATATCCCTCTTTGATATTGATGGCAATAGAAGTACTCCCCCTATGATCATGACACCTCTTCCTACAACATTATCTCCCCCTTTGACATGAATGGAAAATGGTGACTCCCCTTGACACACAACCATCCTGTAGACATGTACACACTTACACCGCCCCTTTATATTCTGAATAAGGGAAATCTAATGAGAACTTGGAATAATGTCAAGCTTTTGGCGAAGATATTCAAATGATTCACGAGGTAAAGGTTTAGTGAATATATCAACGATTTTTTCTTTTGTACTAACATACTCAAGATTGATATTATTTTTAGCGACTTTTTCTCTAACAAAATGATATCTGATAGGAATGTATTTTGTTTTAGAATGCATGACAAGATTCTTGGAGATGTTGATGGCACTGGTGTTGTCACAGAATATGGGAATAGGCTCATTGAATTGCACTTGAACATCTTGCAAATTTTGTTTCATCCAAAGTACTTGAGTACAACATGCTTCCGTTGTAGATAATGATGTTGAGGTTTTATTTTTTCTCAACCATGATATGAGACAACCACCTAGATAGAATGTTGCTCCACTACTACTCGTACGATCATCAATGCTTCCTACCCAATTTGCATCTGTAAAGGCTTGAATAATGAGATTGTTACCCTTGGGATACCACAAGACATATTCTTATATGCCCTTTAGATATCGAAGAATTCTTTTTACGAAAATAATATGTGATTCTTTTGGTGCTGCTTGGAATCTTTCTACTTGTCCAACTACTTGCATAACATCTGGATGGGAGGCTATTACATATAGAAGAATACCAACCATAAGTCTGTACAATCTCTGACCCACATCCTTAGATGAGTCATCTATGCTCAATTTTCAACCTGTTACCATCGGAGTAAGGATGAGTTTGTAATCTTCCATTTTGAATTTCTTGAGAATTTCCTTGATGTACTTGGCTTGACATATAAATATTCCTTTCTCTTGTTGAGATATTTGAAGCCCAAAGAAGTATGTCAACTCACCAGGTAAAGACATCTCAAACTCACTTTGCATCGTTGTGGAAAATTTCTTACTTAGTCAATCATAATTGCTACTAAATATTATATCATCCACATATACCTCAACGATTGTTAAATTACCTTGATCTATTTGTGCATAAATATTTCTATCAACAGTACATTTATTGACCCTTGTTGACATAGATATCCATAAAGATGATCATAGCATGCTCTGGAAGCCTACTTGAGGCCATATAGAGCCTTCTTTAACCTACAAACATAGTCTTCTTTTTCTGATAGTAGAAAACCTTCAGGTTGTTCGATGTAAACTTCTTCTTCCATTCTAAAATGCTGACCTAACATCCATTTGGTAGAATTTGATTTTTCATGAACATGCATAGGTGAGAAAAATTTGGATGGCTTCCATTCTAGAAATTGGTGCAAATGTTTCATCGAAATCAATTCCTTCCACTTATGCATAGCCTTTGCAAACTAATATTTCTTTGTTTCTAGTAACTTTTCCATCTTCATTCAATTTGCTCCTAAATGCCCATTTACTCCCAATGAAATTTTTATCTTTTGGTCATGGAAGTAATTCCATGGTTTTATTCTTCTCGATTTGATCCAATTATTCATTCATAGCTGTTACCCAATGTTCATTTTGGTTGTCTTCCTCAAAACTACTAGGCTCAACGTTTGCTAGAAAAGCAATGTGAGCTTGTTGTGATGAATGAAGATATCTCCTTCATTTATCACACCAATGATTTGATTTTATGGATGGTTCTTTTTAATCCATTCTTTTTTTATCTTTGGAGGAGCTCTTGTTGTTGTTCTGGTATATCGTGATGATCATTATTTACTTCTTCCTGGTTGATAGTTGCTTCTTGTTCTAGAATTACCTCTGTGTCCTTTTTAGTCTCCATCTCATGTTTCAAAAAATTTACATCCTCGTCATTATTCATTAGAACACCATCTTCATTAAATGTAACATTTATGCTCTCCACTATTTGTTTTCATCTTAGATTATAACATTTATAGGCATTTATTTTGCATGAGTAACCAACAAAGATACCTTCATCAACACATGATTCAAAGTTGCCAAAATTTTGATCTTCTCTTTTGATATAACATTTTCTTCCGAAGATTCTGAAATATTTTACAGTAGCTGGTTTTCTTTCGATAATTCATCTGGGGTCTTGTTGCAATTATTTCTTAGAAGACTTCGGTTGATAATGAAGAATGTCGTATCAATTGTTTGAACCCAGAATTTATCATCCAATTTTGAGTCCTTCAACATTGTTCTACCCATTTCTTGTACGGTTCTATTATTTCTTTCAATAACTCCATTTTGTTGAGGTGTTCATGTTGTTGAAAATAGTCTTTTTATTCAATTTTAGTCACAGTATTGTTGAAATAATTTGGAAGTGAATTCTCCACCATTATCTGATCTTAGACACTTTATTTTCAAATCAATTTCATTTTTGACTAACTCCTTGTAGATCTTAAATCACTCAAATGCTTCATATTTTTTCTTTAGGAAACTGACGGCTGTCATCCTGGTATAGTCATTTGTCATTAGAATGAAATATAATTCTCCATATAAGCCTTTTGTTCTCACAGGACCACATAGATTAGTATGTATCAAATCCAATGGATGTGATGCAAAGTTTTATTTTTTAAAAGATTGGACTTTTCTCTGCTTGTCGTGCCGACAGGCCTCACATAGTATGTTGGAATGTTTTGATATTTTTGGCATTTCTCATACTACTTCCTTTTTGCTTATCCTGACAAGATTGTCAACGTTTATGTGACCAATTCGTTTGTGCCATAACCAACTTTCATATTCTTTAGCTAGTATACATTCTTTAGTTGCTTCATCCAGAATATATATGTCATTTGGAGCTCAACTTGCTATAGCCAGAATTTTACCATACCTGCCTTTCCTGATTTCACATTTTGTGGAGTTGAATAGCATTGTCTGTCCTTGATCGCACATTTGTCCAAAAATGAGCAGATTTTGATTCATGCTTTCAACCAATAAAACATTCTTGGCTAGAACATCTTTGCTTCCGAGATTGACGGTACCTGATCCTATAACATTTGAAGATCCATCATTTCCAAAGGATACAGTTCCATCCTTCTTCTCTTTCAGAGATACAAATTTTTTCTATCTCCATTCATATGCATTGAGCAAATGATATCATCATACCACACATATTTGTTGTTTTAAGCATTGAGAGTGAGAGAACAATTATCAGTCTTCTTCTTCTTCCATGTTCGTTCGTTTTGTGGCTTCAAAGGTTTTTTTGGAGTATTTTCAAGTCTAAAGTCTCTGGCTAGGTGTCCAAAGTTCTGACATTTGTAACATTCCATATTATTTCTTAAATGTTCAAATCTATTTATGTTTAGTTGAGCCCTTGGAGGTTGATATTTGAAGGATGTCCTGGAATTGTATTGGTTCCTAGGGTATGTATGACATTCTACATATTTATGACCAAATTTTCCACATGAATAACAATAGCCATGAAACATATGCTGGTACCTAGATGGAAATCTTCATTGAGGAATCATATTCCAAGGATGTTGTTGCGAATCTTGTCCAATGAAGTCTACATGCATGTCAGATCTCATACGCTCATTGTATTTTTTTGTAGAAGGTCCTACTTCTTATTCTTTGTAACTGAGGCCAGTTCTGTCGTTGTAAGATCGTTGATTGTTGATGAGTTTTTCCAATGACCTTGACCTATTGGCATAGTTTTGGACAGTTTTCCCCTTCTTCACTTCCTTACGTAATGAGACTACTTCAGCTTATAATGCTTCCCTTTCTTGGTTGCTTTCTTCCAACTTCTTTTGAAGTGACTCTTCAATACGTTTGTGTTCTTCAACTTCAAAATTGAGACTTTGAACTTTTTCTTCAAGAGTATTGGAACAGATCTTCTCAGCCTTAAGCTCTTTTATAAGCCTAATTGCCTCCTTAGAATATTCTTCTATGGTAAACCATTCTTCTTCATTGTTTGATACCTCTTGTTTATTGTGCTTTTCCATAAACATTACTCTCTTATTGGCTTCTTCTTCACTGTCACTGTCTTCATCGGATGATGAGCTATCTTCTTTAGAGAGAAAGTTATTTTTGGATCCTTTCTTTTTTCCTTGCTTGTTGAATTTCTTAATTCCTTTCTTTCCTTTTGAGTTGCCATCACTTATGTTTGGACATTTTTCTTCGAAATTCCCAACCTCACCACAACCGAAACATATCAACGGAAGTTTACCTTTGAATCTTCCCTTACCAAATTTTATTTTTCTCGTAAAGTAAGCATATTCTTCATTTCAAATACCTTCTTCATCATCTCCCTTTACTTCACACTTGTAGGTGCATGTATTTTCAATTGAAGGTTGTTTTTCCTTATTGGTTTTCTTAGATGCAATGAACATAGTTTCTAGATGTGAAGTTCCCTCTTCTTTATCAAGTCTCATTTCATACGCTATGAGAACTCCATGTAATTCATCTTTGCTGAGTTTTCCTAGTTTTGCACTGTATTCTAAGATCGATATCTTTGGGTTGAATTTCCCTGATAACACTCTAAGAATATTTCATATAATACTCTTCTCATCAAGTGGCTCTCCCAATCCTTCCAAAGTGTTGGTTATTTCATCAACGTACTGGAAGTATCCAGCAATGTTGCCATCTTCTTTCATTCTGAGTTGCTCAAAATTTTCTCTATACATTTGAAGCTTTGCTTCTTTAACATTTGAATCACCTGCATATATATTCTCAAACTTGTCCCATACATTTTTGGCAGTTTTACAATCCAACACCTTATGATAAGTAGATTCAATAATTTCACTGATAATAATATACTTTGCTTTTGCATCATTTACCAAATTATTCTTACCTTGTTCATCTGTGGTTGGTGTAAAGCCATTTTGAACAGTGTCCCATACTTCATAACCTTGTGTGAAGAGATAAACCTCCATTCTTCCTTTCCAAAGTGCATAATTATTTTCATTGAGCAAATGTACACCATTCTTGTAATGCTCCATGACCTCCTTCTAGCTGTTAAACTACTATTGAAGGAACCAAGCTCCAATACCAATTGTTGGAAATACTGAGGGGGGAGGGTGAACCAATATTCCTTTCAATTACTATTATTATTAATATTTTAGAGCATTAGTTAATCTTCAATTATTATCAGTGTTTGTACAGTGATAGTAGTAAACAGAAGGAACACAAATGCACATAGTTTTTAAGGTGGAAACCCTCTCCGGGACAAAAAACACCTGAATGATTTTCTAATAATTTTTTAATATTCAACTCAAATTTAAAATAAAGCTCCAACATCCTAAAATATAGAAAATAATTCTTCTCCAGCTCCCATAGAA
Organism: Pinus albicaulis; assembly: GCA_034641835.2. NCBI lineage: Eukaryota > Viridiplantae > Streptophyta > Pinopsida > Pinales > Pinaceae > Pinus > Pinus albicaulis. The sequence goes on from CM076570.1 coordinate 1,378,537,813, forward strand.
TGGACGCTCCAATGCCCAAGATTCTTCAGTATTCTACTGAACGGATGCCCCAACACCCAATGAGCTACAATTCACCATAGCACCACCCTACCACCCTAAATTTTTCATAGGCTTGAACTTATTGGTGACTTCATACACCGGCCTAGCACCACCATACCACCCTATAGAAGAATAAAAAAAGAATTGACTCTTGTATGAGGGAAAATGGTCCACTTTACAATGATATAGGATGATGTAGAAGAAAAAGACACACTAGGCCATAACGCCAACTATGACGCAACCACCCAATGATGATCCTAAACCTCCCGACACTGCCTCTTCAACTCTTGGTAGATAGACACTTGTAAAATTTTTACAATAATTCTTTTACAAGGACTTAATACAATGATACCTTTACAATGACTTTATGTAGTGCTCCCCTCGTGAAGACTTCATGTGGTGAAATTATTATTGTTGTTCTACACCTAGATTTATACTCTTTTCATGCTACCCTTTCTCACTCTGTTGAACATTAGATCATGCATTGATTCTTATCTTGATGAATATATAATACTTGCAAAAAGTCTTCAAGGAAATACCCATGACATGATAATATCAAAACTTACCTCATCCTGCATAGCATATGTCAGTGTTAAACAAACAAAAAAAAATTGGACTACAAAGAACTTAATGCAATTATGATATGAACATGCATATACAGAATATACTTACCTGGAGCTTACCTATGCGGCACCTTTGTTTGATTTTCTTCCCTAGAAAGTATGGTCCTTTGCATCCCTTGACAACACATGATCTAGCTTTTTCTTGCTTTCTAGGAGCTCGATATTAAATCTGGTGTATCTCTGTTATTTCAGATCCCCAATATGTGATTTTTGGTCCTCTAGTAGTCCTCTTAGTCTTATTTCCAATGCCATGGGTTTGAACCAATTTGGATTCTTCAAGGAAAAGTTATTTCCAATCATTTGCAATGACCTAATTATGGATTGGTTTAATAGAGCGCACTTGTACAGTGTGCCACGTGTCTCTGTTTCTTCATTCGACATTGAAATTGATACAAACAAAATACAGTCCATGCAATATCCACATCTTCTTACATAATTCCAATCTGATACTCAGAGAGAGAGTTATGATGATTTTCCCAAGGTCACTTCTTTGAGATGAAGTTCAGGAGCCTGCAAAAACACTAACTTCCATAGATCATATCTCCGAAAATATTGCTCACCTTGCTCTGCAATATTTACAGGAGCTTCCTTAGGATTTCAGCTTCACCTCATAAATATTTTAGCTTCTGAGCCTTTGTAGAAAAATCGTTATAGTAAAAATTTCAAGATAACCTGTTTCAAGTAGTGAAATCCCTACATTAGGAGGATATGCAGATCACAATTTATATAAATGCTTAGGTTGAGAGGGGCTTCAACAAGTTAACATGGGAGGGATTTTAGAACCTTAAAAATTATTAATTATTGACTTTTCAATGACCCATGCCACAACCCCATGGGGTTTTAGCCCACTATCTAGTGTTACAAACTTTAAACATGATTATCTCTCAAATCGTAAAGAATTACATGGTGTGCCATATACCAATGGAAAAATCTCAACAAGTAGAAACCATATAAAATATTCTTGACCCAGAATATAGTAATTTGGTAGGTCAAAATTCCCATGCAAGATCTGGGTAGCCCTTAGTGCTGCTTGGGTTAACATCAATGATAACCACTAATCAACATGAAACATACATGTGATAATGAGTATCCTGCCGACATGGAAGCAAAGGGATATAAAACAACATAAAATAATCCATGATAGAAATTACATCTCACATCAAACATCAGCAGTGATCTATACAACACAATGAATCTCATAGCAAAGAGAAAAATAACTACATGATCACACTGCATATGCCTTACATCCTAGAGCTATTTGAAGACAAGCATGATAAACTGTTGGGTCTGTCTATACCATCAATGTTGTGGCATCGAATATCCTAAGAAAATGACTACTTACACATTGAATGATGATACCTGCAACTCCACTTTGAAAAGTGGTTGAAAAACATAAGGCTTAGATGGGAAATCTAACTACATCGCTAGATTTTTGTCGCCGAGAGGTGTAGGATTGATTTTACAGTTTGTTGAATTCTGACAAAGTGAAAATTTGGGCCTTAGGGAATCTTTTAGATTCCCCCTAGATTCCTCAAAGATGTTGCTCCACAGGGAATCTATAAATCTGCAACTCAAAATAGGAATTTGATCTCATCATTGAGATCATTGTGAAATTTTGGGAAGAATGAGTATAAGGTTGATCTCATTCTAACACCGGCAAATCTCGACGTCCAAGGAATCTGAAAGATTCCCTCAATATTCTTGAAGATTCTCCTCCATAGGGAATCTGTAAAATTTCTACTCAAATGGAAACTCTAGGCACACCATTGTGGTCCCTGCGACATTATGGTTAAAATGCATATAAGTTTTAATACATTCTGACACAGGAAAAATTTACCTCTATGGAATAAAAAGATTCCCTTAAATTGCATGCATATCCTACCTCAAATTATGTGTCCTATGCTTTTCTTTGGTCTCTAAAATTGCGCCCGTGCTTGGCTTGGGCACATAGGCAAAAACATACATTTCAATATTAAAATGAAGGTGGATTTTCCAACCTCAGCAGTTGGCACAATGGAAAGTTGGGAAAATGGTTAAGGGGTCGGTGGGTCAAATCCGCCCCTCCCATTCTCGGCGCATTAATTTTTATTATACTATCTTGGGTGGGTGGGGTCCACAACCCACGGCCCTAACCCAACCCATTTGTAACGGTCATGCCATGGTTTGTAATACATTGTGGTGGTTATGTTATTTGGATTTAATATGGTTATCATAACCGTATTTAATAACCAGCTACCATATAGCAACAAATTTGAATCCAACATTTTCGTTGGGTAATAACCATAACCCATCCAACGCTTTCATTGGTTTATAATGTTTTTTGGTATATTGATTTTTAAATATAAATAGTTATAAAAATAATTATTTTAATATTTAAATTATTTTTATTATATAGTTGTTAAAATAACTATTTTAAAAATTAAACGATTTTGTTGTTTTTTTGTGTTTTGTGTTTTGTGCAGGTGTAAGGGCTAATGCTGGAGCACCACATGTCATCATTTAAGGGCTTTCCATGTGGGTCCCATGTACTCACTGTAATTCCATGTGGCACACTGTGGGCCCCACATTCCCTGCCTTAAAAAAAACTTGCAACTACTCTAACTTCGTCATATGAGCTCAGATTGATGTGACATTCGCACCATTGTAATCGAGGTGACAAGCTTTTCAATATCAAGTTGAGATGGCCATATTTCTGGCACTTTCAATTTTGAGCCTTTTTTGAAGCCACTAGTGTCTAAAGATCCACCTGAATCAATCCTCCCCGTATAGGAGATTTTGGTCCTCTAAAAGCATCAACTTCTATCCATCATTAATTGCATGCAAATGTCTTTGAAAGGAACATTCCCACATGACTTCTTCACCTGATGTAATTCGGAATTGGAACGCAATGCCAGCACCTGAAACTGTTGCAATACAAATGTCTTAAAAGTCACATCTCGTGAAGAATCATTCATCTTTGTCCTTCGGAATCAGAATGAAAATGCAACATCTGCCTAAGCAACGCAAATTACATGCTCAAGTATGACCAAAATATTTCCATACTTTCCACGAGTTTACATGCTTGGTCATCGTGTTTACATCAAATGGAAATCACACCCTAGCTATCATTCCAAGAAAAACTACATCACTGTCGCATTTGAAAGTGATGGCAAACACATCATCACTTTGACATGAAAGAAGTGCATGATATGATCTACAAGACAAGGCCAAAAATATCATGGTTGCTTAACAAGAGATGGAAAACACATCATCACTTTTACAGTTAAAAATGCAACATGATTTACAAACACAGCCATGACACACTACCATATCTAGAAAAACCATTTTTTGCTTATCAAAGTGAATGAGTCATCTTCCTATGGCACATTTTCTTATCGAACAATCATTTCAACCGGTTCATGCACTGACACTTTGTACATAAGGTGTTTCTCTGGATGGAGCCTCAAACACGTGGCTCTTTGATGGCCACTTTGGTTGCTGGCTACAAAAGGTATTTTTCCTCTAAACCTTCTTAACCAATATCTTTCCCTGTTGTGGAGAAGGATTTTCGCGCCTCATCCTCCTTTGTGTTGCTATTCTTTTCCAACACTCAGAAATGACATGGTTACGTAAAAAAAAAATGACATTTTTTTCTTATTCGATGATTTGCGTTCATGATTAGAAACATATTTATAATTAAAATGAACTCAGGAATAGTGAGACTTGTTATACCTTCCCTGGTGGTCTTTGGTGTGATGATGCTGATGAGATTTTGCCTCAGCTCTTTCACTGCAACATGCACTACCATGGAGTGATGGTGAAGCATTCCCATCATTCCTCTTCCGTGGTGAGTTCAACAATGTCTGTTTGCCTTTTATGTCCTTCAAACATCCCCCTTCAATGTATTCCAAACATGTGTAGCAAGGTCTCTGCACAACCTCCAATGGCTGGGTTATGCCTTTGCCATGGATGCCAAGTCCTCCTCCTTGGTACCCCATCTTTGTAAGGAGTCTCGTGTCGGTTCCTATAATGGGTATCTCCACACTTCCAATAGAGATGATACCATGTGAATATGAAACTAAAGAGAAACCAATAGTGTTTACCCTAGCCATTGATTTCGAAACACGTGAAGAGAGCTTCTCCTCTTGTAGAAGCATCTTCAACTCAGCGTTGTCTTCTCGGTGGTCAATTTTACATCAAATGAAAATTAGACCCCAGCTATCATTGCAAGACCAACTACATCATCGTCGCATTTCGAAGTGATGGAAAACACATCATCACTTTTATAGTTAAAAATGCAACATGATTTACAAACATCGCCATCACACACTACCATATCTAGAAAAACCATTTTTCAATTATCAAAGTGAATGGGTCATCAACCTGTGGCACTTTTTCTTGTCGAACAATTGTTTCGACCAGTTCATGCACTGACGCTTCATCCATATGGTGCTGCTCTAGATGGAGCCTCGAACATGTGACTCTTGGTGGCCACTTTGGTTGCAATGGTTGCAAAAGGTATTTTTCCTCCAGACCTTCTTAACCAATATCTTTCCCTGTTGTGGAGAAGGCTTTTCACACCTCATCCTCCTTTGTGTTGTTATTCTTTCCCAACACTCAGAAATGACATGGTTACGTAAATAAAAAATATGAGAAGTTTTATTATGCCATGATTTACGTTTATGATTAGCAACATATTTATAATTAAAATGAACTCTAGAATAGTGAGACTTGTTAGTATGGTCTCTGGTGCGATCATGGTGATGAGAGCTTCCCTCGGCTCTTTCACTGCAACATGCACTACCATGGAATGATGGTGAATTGTTCCCATTATTCCTCTTCCCTAGTGATTTCAACAATGTTTGTTTTCCTTTGATGTCTTTCGAACATCCACCTTTAGTGTATCTCAAACCTGCATAGCAAGGTCTCTACACAACCTCCAATGGCTGAGTTATGCCTTGGTCATGAATTCGAAGTCCTCCTCCTTGGTAACCCATCTTAGTAAGGATTCTCATGCCGGTTCTTGTAATAAGTATCTCAACACTTCCAACGTAAATGATATCATGTGAAGATGAAACTAAAGAGAAATCAACACTGTTTACCATAGCTGTCGATTTGGAAATAGGTGAAGAGGGCTTCTCTAAGCCTTCGTTGTGCTTCACTTCCTCCAAGGCCTCTATCGTGGCTTGCAGCTGAAACTAAAATTGTTGCTTCTCCTATTTATCTTCTTGTAGGAGTGTCTTCGATGCCTCATGATCTTATTGAAGAATTTCATTGTTGCGATTCAATTCCTCCAATGCCTTTGTCGTGACTTACAATTAAAGCGGCAATCGATGTTTGTCCTCCTTCTCCTCTTGTAGAAGCGTCTTCAACTCAACATTGTCTGCTCCTTGTTTCTCGTAAGATTCATATAACATGTTCACCTTCTTGGACACCGTAAGCATGGTCTTATACATTTCTTTGACATCCTCCATTGCTCAACTCAGTGAATGTTAAATCGTTCATGCCTGCAATCCAAATCAGCAAGAAGATCGCTCTGATACCACTTGATCTAGGTAAATTCCTGATACCCTTTTAACCAAGACCTTTTACTTCAGCTGATGTGTTAGAATTTCATTTAATAAAAGTGGTAATGAACATAAATCAACATATAATAATATCATCAAGAGGAACATAACAAGCATTAGAAACATAAGATATTGATAACGGAGTTCGTCCAGGAGGGACTACATCTCTAGCCTCGATGTCAAGATGGTGTAGGTTGCTGCATTAAGTTCCATAAATAGTGGTGATGTACAGGGATTGTGTTTTCTTTGTCATAAAAGGTAAATTCCCTCACGTGGGAGTGGATGGATCTCTCCATGAGATGTTCCGCTACAGGAACTCTCACTCACAAAATGGACTCCTATCAGTATGAAAATAACTGACACATAATGACTATGAGTATCCTGTGAGCATGGAAACAAAGGGATCTCAATCAAACATACATTTGACAATGATTATCCAGCCAACATGGCAACAAATTGATATCAAACAACATAAAACAATCCATGATAGAAATTACATCTCACATCAAGAACAAAACAAGGTCCCACATCAAACTTCAACAACGATCTATACATCACAACGAATCTCATAGCAAAGAGATAAAGAAGTACATGTTGACACTACATATACATCACATCCTGGAGCTATCTTAATACAAGGATGATAAACTGTTGGATTTGGGTGTACCATCAATCTCGTGGCGTCGAATATTCTTAAAAAAAGACTACTCACACATTGAATGCTTACACCTGCAACTCCACTTTGAAACGTGGCTGAAAAACATAAGGCTTAGATGGGAAATATGACTTCACTACTGGATTTGTGTCACCGAGAGGTGTAGGATCGACTGTCAATTTGTTGAATTCTGAAAGAGTGAAAATTTGGGCCTTAGGGAATCTTTTATATTCCCCCTAGATTCCTCAAAGATGTTGCTCCATAGGGAATCTAGAAATATTCAAATAAAAATCGGAATATGATCTCACCATTGAGATTCTTGCGAAATTCTCAGAATAATTAGTATAAGGTTGACCTCATTCTGACACCAGCGAATTTCGACCTCCAAGGAATATAAAGATTCCCTCAAGATTCCTAAAGATTCTCCTCCATAGGGAATCTGAAAAAACTCTGCTCAAATGGAAAATATGGGCTCACCATCATGCTTCCTATAAAATTCTAGTTAAAATTCATATAAGGTCTAAAAAATTCTGACACAGGAAAATTTTACCTCCTTGGAATCAAAATATTCCCTCGAACTACATGCATATCCTGCCTCGAACTACGTGTCCTCTGCCTTCCTTGGTCTCCAAAATCATTCCCGCACTTGGCTTGGGAACATAGGGAAAAAAATGCATTTAAATATTAAAATTAATGTGGATTTTCCAACCTTGATGGTTCGCACAATGGAAAAGTCGGGAAAATGGTTGAGGAGGGGTCGGGGGTTCAAATCCCGCCCCTCCCATTCTCGGCGCATTAATTTTTGTTATACTATGTTGGGTGGGTTGGGTCCGCAACCCATGGCCCTGACCCTATCCATTTGTAATGGTCATGGCATGGTTTTTAATACATTGCAGTGGTTATATTGTTTGGATTTAATATTGTTATCATAACCATATTTAATAACCACTTACGTATATAACAAATTTGAATCCAACATCTTCGTTGGTTAATAATCATAAACCCTCCAATATTTTCATTGGTTTATAATGTGTTGTGGTATATGGATATTTAAATATAAATAGTTATAAAAATAACGATTTTAATATTTAAATGATTTTTTTTATATAGTTATTAAAATAACTATTTTAAAAATTAAATGATTTTGTTGTTTTTTTGTGTTTTGTCTTTTGTGCAGGTGTAAGGGCTAATGTTGGAGCCATGTGGGTCCCATTTTCTCACTAGAATTCTATGTGGCACACTGTGGGCCCCATATTCCCTGCCTTAATAGAACTTCAAACTGCTCTAACTTCGTCATATGATCTCAGATTTATGTGACCTTCGCACCATTGTGATCAGGGCGAGGAGCTCTTCAATATGAAGTTGAGTTTTACATATTTATGCCACCTCCAATTTTGAGCCTCTTTCCAAGACACCAGTGTTTGAAGATCCACCTAGATTAATAGTACCATACCCTACCCCATTTTTACTATATATATTGTTCTTAGAGGTGGGAAACCCTATGAGGATGATCTCATTGACCACATCATTCAAAACCATCCCCCACTACCATTCCACTCGATGACCTAGTCAAATAATCTAAAAACCACCCTTGGATTGAGATGCACTCAGTTGATTCAACCTCTTAAACCACCAAGGCTGTGGAATTTGGCCCATCAAAACAACTGAAGATTAACTCATCCCTCTTATCCAAAGTAGAAGAGTAGTTATGCCATCTCTTGAAGGAAAACGTTGCTGCATTTTCTTAGGACTACAAAGACATGAAGGGGATGCATCCCTCAGTGTGCACACATTATATTTATGTTAAAGAGGGATGCAAGCCTATGTTCCAGCCCCAATGAAGGATGAACCCATCTCTAAAAGACGTCGTGAATGATGAACTGCAAAAATTGTTAAATGCATGTTTCATTTAGCCCATATCAGATAGTGAGTGGGTGTCTCCTCTTGTTTTAGCCCCAAAGAAAAATGGAAAGTGGTGAATTTTTATTGACTATAGGGAATTAAAAAAAGCCATTATGAAGGACTGTTTCCCCTAGCCTTTCATAGATCATGTCCTAGATGGCCTTGCAGGGAACACCTTTTTCTCTTTCATAGATGGGTTCATTGGGTATAACGAGATCCAAATTAGACCTGGGGACCAGGACAAGACCACTTTCACATGTCTGTGGGGAAATTTTTCTTACAGAGTCCTTCCCTTTGGGTTTTGAAATGCCCCTTCTACTTTCCAGAGATCACTCCTCAACAATTTTCCTGAACTAGTCCATGACTCTGTAGAAATCTACATGGATGATTTCACACCTTATGGGTACGATTTCCAGGAGGCTCTCTCCAATATGGGAAAAGTGCTAAGAATGTGCATTGAAATGAATCTCTCTCTGTGTCCAGAAAAATGTGAGTTTTTAAAAAGAGCAAGGACAGTCTTAGGCCACTCAATATAACAAGCAGGAGTAAAGGTGGACCCAAACATAATCAGGATCATAAAAATTGTGGATGTTCCTCAAAAGAAGAGAGATGTTAGAAGTTTCCTAGGTTTGTTGGGCTATTATAAGAGGTTCATTAAGGACTTCAGCAAAGTGGCTTCACCATTATTTATATAGTTGGCCCAAGATTCTGAGTTATTCTGGTCTATTCTATGTCAGGAGGCTTTTTCTCTCGTTAGCGAACATATAATCAATTCCCCCCTTCTTGGAGGTCCCAATTGGTATTTTCCCTTACACATTAACATAGATGCATTAGATAAGCTTGTGGGGGGAAGCCTTGCAGAATTTAGAAGTCAAATTACCCTATGCCATCTATTTCATTAGCAAGAATTTGTCCAAAGCTAAACTCGACTATATTCTCACCGGAAAGGAGATCTTAGCCATTATCAATTCCTTAAAATAATTTAGGCATTACATTACTGATTATCATACCTTTGTACATACTCACCATGCATGCATCAAGTACTTAACGAATAAATTGGATGTTAATGCTAGAATCTTTAGATGCTTGTTGTTATAACAACACTTTGATTTGACAATTATGGATAAACCAGGAAAGGAAAATTTTGTTGCATATTTCTTATCTAGACTAACTGTACCTGTAGATGAGGAAGGAATGGTGGATGATAAGCTTCCATATGAACACATGTTTTATATCTCAACACTCTCTCATTGGTTTGTTGACACAGCTAACTACTTTGTTTCGGAAAGGTTTCCTCCAAACCTTTCATCCAAAGAAAAGAGAAAGATTATCGAGAAATGAACCGATTTCACTTGGATTGGTAGAAATATCTTCAAGTTGGGTTTGTTAGGGTCCTATAATTTATAGGATATCAAGATGATTGAGTATTTTATCTCAGTAATCTTATATTGCAAATAATTTTCAATATGTAAATGATTTCCAAATATATATATAAAATAAAATGAAAAGAGGATATATCTGAAAGAAAACGAGTAAAGAAAAAAAGAAAAAAAGAAAGAAACATTGAAAAGAATGAAAATGAAATTAGAACCCAACAAAAGAAAAAAGAAAAGAAAATAACACTAAAAGTGCTGCAAATCAAATGCTGCTACTGATAGATAATTTTCTTTCTGTCAAATGAAATACAGTTGTGTGCGGCTTGTTTAAAATGCCACAATGACTAGCTATTTGTTTCAACCATACAGGTTAATCACGATTGAATAATTTTGAATTTTTGTAAATTAGGTTAGAGAATAAAGATATGCCAAATAGTCTAATCTTGGTAAATCAATAGTTAAGTAGAAAATGACATTGATTCAACTGTTTAATCATAATCAATAGAAGAAATAAGCGATAAGATAGAATATTTTTTTTTCATAAAAAAAAATATGGGTTTTCTAGTTTAAATACACCCCTAGAAGAAATAAAAATGTTAGTTTCACAAAAAAATATTTTGGATTCGAAAGGGTAGGCATAAGTATTTTATTTTGAAAAAGATTGAAAATCCCCTTATCCTAGGTTTTTATTTTCATTAAGCATTGGTCGCATAAAGGTGTATATGATTTATTCATGTTTTATCCTAATTTTTTAATCCAAAACCAAAATTCATAACCCAAAAAATTGTCTTGTCACATGTTCTTAAATTTCGTGCACCTATCTAGCCTATGATCTCCCCACTCCCCAAATCAATGGACCTTATTAACTTTCGTCCCCCCCTCTCCATCCTCGCTTTACTGCCTGGGAGGGTCGTCCAATTTTTTTTTTATTTTTTTTTTGCCCAGTCCAACTACCATGTTCCTACCCTCCTCTCTTCGCACCCACCCATGCCTAGAACTCTAACCGCCCACTACCCCCTCTGAGAAACACCCCTCCCTTGTTCTATTACCACCGTCCCTGCTCGACACCTTTGTCATTCCCAGTTTTCCATGTTCTCAAATCATTACCAATCAAATCGCTTCCTAGGGTTTTGTCCGTTGAACATTTAATTACCATTGGATGACCATTAATCCAACATACATGTGCCATTTGCAACATAAAACATTAATTCGTTATATAAACTCTGTAATCGATCTTATTCAACCTTTACTATTACATTGTCTCTCCAAATTGATTTTTTCGCAGGATTTACAGTGCACCCAATCTTTATCAACTGATTAGTTTGCAAATCAAGTGACAATACCTTTCCTTTCTCCTTCAACCAATCAGATAGATGCTACACATTCCTGGTAACCTTGTTCCTATCAATTTGAAGAAAATTATTCAAAATTAATCATGCCTCCTAAAATAAAAACCAAGAATATCCTCTGAATCCTTTAGTCCATCCTACCATAGACATAAAACATATTCCTTTAGAATATAGGGATTATAAGATCGCTGAGACACAATTTGAATTTGAACTATTTTAACTATATTGTTGGCTGGAAGACAAATATATTGATAAATCAAATGAGATTGGACTCTGGGAATCCAATATCCCGCATTATATCTTCCCTCACACCTTCCATGCCCCCAAATTCATCAGAAAATTCCAAGCTTGTTACATTGCCAGTCAAAGATCCATTATTGCCCCTACTGGTGAAATCATTTTCACCATCACTACCTAGTCAATTAACCAAATGATGCAGGCTCCCTATATGGAAACTAACACTCCTTTATCCTTATAATCCCTCAATGAACTTTATAGAAAACTACATTTTGATAAAAGAGCCAAGAAATTTGACATATTTTTACCAGATAATAGCCAATTGCCAAAGAAAAACCATCCATACCCTTTCCTCCATCCTCCTTGATCAAACTAAGCATAAAATAACAATAATTTCATACATCCTTGGTTATTATTATGATCATTCGGCAGATGAACCCATTTTAGGCTTCCTTTCTATCTTTTCCACAGATAGCAAACCATCTATTATTTTCAATTTCAGCCAATTCATCACTCACAACATTCAGGAGAAGTTTCTTAAGTTTCTGAATGAATAAGTATTTAAATACTCTTCAATTTTGATATACATGTTTTTATATTATCACACAGACAAGTTCAAATTTTCCATGGATAAGCTTGATGAAGAAGGCCACCAACAATCAATGATATTCTGGACATATTTAGTGATGAAAGAACAACAATAATTCGCTTACAAATAGTTTGTTCACCCAGCTATGAGGGTCTTAAGTAGTACAATAGAAACTAGGATAAGTGAAGACATTAAAATAATTCTAGGTTTAACAGATCAGACTAAGACATCAGATTGGTACTTGTACTAGAATTACAAATAAATCAAAGTCTATAGATGTGAGCTTGCACATTATAAGCTCCCAAAATACCTCCCTATGAGGAATTTCTCTCTAGAATATATCAGACAGGTGCTCAATGCAGATAAAATTCACTTTGTATCAACTAAGAAGAAGTCCCAGTTCAGAATCAAGACACATAATGGGTCTTTTATTTGCAATAGCATGTCATCAGGGGAGGAGGAAAATAAGATTTTGAAATATATGAAATTCAGCATGAGTTTCACCGGGTCGTATGACCCTATGGGTGTCATTTCTAAGCTAAGAGTATAAAACAAAACTACTCCTCATATTCATACACAGACGCTTGAGATAGAAAGATATATGAACCAGTCAGTGTGGGATGAAAATACATTGGAGGAAGCTGAGGAGAAGATGGTATCTACATCAACATCACAAAATCATGTCCCACAGGAAAAAACAACTTAGAGACAAAGGGAAGAAGAGTCACCTTGAGTAATTGATAGTGCAGGAAAATAATTTAAGATAATGTATAGGAAGAGAAAAAACCTAAATCCCAAGGTTGATACAGATAAGAACTCAGAGCAAGAAATCGCTACAGTGATTAAAAAAACACCATCCTCCTCTCAAGTAGGTGGCCAATCTACTGCTTCTCCCACAACATATTCAGTGTCTCATGACCAACAAGAAATTATCCAAACAACTAAGGTTGTCCAAAGAGAGAAGGAGAAGACAATATTTGACAAGCTTGGGGAGATAAAGCTTAAGAATGAGATTCTTAAGAACAACACCTATGCCTAATTGTAGAATCAGAACTCCAACTCTCAAAGTAGGTTACTGTCAATGTTTTATTGAGAGAACGGTAGGATGCAGATGACCTTCCTTGAGGCCCAAATTCCACAGCCAAAATTAGCATCTGATTACAAGAAGACAACATTTGAATTCTACATAAAGGATATTCATCCCATTGACCAAATGGAGCTACATAAGCAGACATGTGAAATTATTTCCTCAACTCTAACTAATACTAGCATGAATCTTTCTAAATTGCAGGTTTCCTTGTCAAATATCCAGTCAGAGATGAAAATGGGGAAGATTTATTCTCTTGCAAAGAATACAAGGATTAAATCCTTAGATTTAATAGTCAAGATAGGATATTACCCTACAAACATGAAGTCTATAGAGGAAATAATTAAGAAGAAGCATGCTTACATATCAGCATTGAGAAAGAAGTTGAAGCTGTCAGCCACTGAAGATCCCCTTACAAGGATGTTGAGGAGACATAGACCTAGAAGATTGACATGATGAAGCTCATCATGGAACAAAATTCACAAATAAGGAAAATGGATACTGAGATGGAGAAGATGATAAAAAGAGAGAAGAATGCAAATATGGCTATGATTCCATTAGATGTTGTACCTCTTACAACTATTCATACAACATCAGCTACAAATTCTACTCCACAGACTACACAGGCAACAGATGGTGCCGAACAATTAACTAAAGTTGTTGAAAATTTTTCCATTCACATAGAGGAAATTGAGAAATTTTGGGACCATGTTAATGCTTTACAAGACCAGAGGACAAGGAGTGAAGCTTCTCACTTAGCAGAATCACAAAAAGCTCAAAAACTAATTGAAATATTGCAGAAATATGAAAGGGAATCAGTAATAGGACAGACCTTGGCCCAAGCCAAGGGAATCATTTGTACAGACATCATGAACTCAATTGCTGAAATCTGGCCGTACATTTAGATCATCTTTGAGTAGAAATAATTTCTCAAGAGAGCAAGAGAGGCTATAATAGAGACCAAACAAGAATTGGGAGAAATTCCTGCAACATCAGCAAACATCATCAAAATTCCTAAATTCTAAAATCATATATGAAATATATGGTTTAGGAGTTGATGATAGAATAGAAACCATTCTGGAGCTGAAGAGGATTCTTACAAAAAAGAATCAAGTTGTTGAGCTAGAGGAGAAGTGTCATAGTTCGGAGAGAATAGTCAACATAGTTTTTGCTAGAATTGAGCCTTTGACTCAGAAGGGGCTACCTTAATTATTTGTAATTAATGACAAGGTAATTAATTATGAATACTATGTTAGAGAGTTGAAATATATAAGCATAGACATCTCCAAATTTTCAAGCATCAAAGGGACCATGAATTGTAGAGTATTTTTTGAATCTATGGGTAATTATTTCTTAAACTAGCATGAAGTAAATCATATTTTTGTTGCAGATATACAGAGGTTGATGAGCTTTACCAGAAGGTAATAAAATAAACCATTCCAGATGAAGATAGGTGGGATAAACTCTGTGATTTATAGGATTAAGCAGCAATTCGGATGAAGTTAGCAAAGGTCAACACATCAGCCATCACAACACAAGAAAAGGCCAATTCGGCAACTGACTCCTCCAAAATAGAGCCAACTTTCCACATTTTTTTACACCTTGCCCATTATTTTTTAAAATACCGATTCTATTGTAAAATATCGATTCTATTGTTTGAGAAAATGATTTTGTAAATCATTTTGTAATTTAGTGTATAAATACTTCACAGCTTGATGTATTAAGGGTTGATTGTTGAGTATAATTTCTGCTAAGCATTGTAATTTTCAGATTGTTGGAAGCATCAATAATACAAGGACATTATTCACAGGATTCATGTGGTGTATGAATTGGTGATGTTATTCTTCTATTAATGTGCTATTCATTATTTTTCTTTCTCTTTAATTTCTGAAAGGTTAATGACATAACATATACTGTGATGAATAGGATATGTTATAAAAATCACCCTATTCTAGCTGTTTGTAATTTACATGTTTTTCGTTGAAGTCAAATTGAGGAATAATTCATTGCTCCTTAATTTCTATTGAACTTTATATTTCTTCCATTTTCATCATTCATTTAAAATCCTGAAAGATCTAGTTAGTGCAACCTAGATTGCCTTGTGAAACTCCTTCAAATTTTGATGCAGATCCAGTTAATATTTAGACTACATAGCCTAATGGAATTATAACAATTTAATCAAGCAAAAAATCTAAATCAAACAAATCATCCGTACAGTAATAACTAGCCTAAAATTCACATAAAACATAGCTAAATTTTACAGAGACATGCCTCTCTGAAGCTGGCAGGGATAGATCCCAACTTCCAAAGTGGTTTTGATGTTGTCCTTCGTGTTTATTCTCACAATCTCATAAATTAGAGAACGATAACATAGTGGCAACCATATTACTGGGAATAATGGAAAATATTGTAATTTTATTTGAATTCATTTCCCTGGTTAAGAAAAGTGTATGATAGGAATATTTTGAGATATTTTTGCCTTTTTATTTTTGTAAATAATAAGTGTGTGTGTATGCGCCTTATATTTTAATTCTTGCTCTCGAAAGAGCTTACACTAGATCTCATCATGATCTAAATCCTGCAATTATTGTTGATGACCCTGAAAAACTGTTGAGAAGAAAAGTATAGTTGAGAGCTAAGGAAGTAGTAGTCCTCCCCATAGGGAAGATTCTCTCCCAAAATATTTTTTTACCCTACAAGTCATTGAATTTGATTTACCTTTTGAAAATATTTTGTTTATAACTAAGTCAACCAAATTCATAGATAAAACTGTGGTAGATCAAGAGACATTAAGACATAATTCTTTTGAAGTAAAGTTTGCCCAACCTGATATTCACCTCCAAATTCTGCACGATTTTTATAAATTGCAAGGTTTAGTTTCAGGTCTTAACCTTTCTGTTCATGAGGCATATGTCCAAAAATATGTTGAACTCTATGCCCTAACTTATTTTTCAATTGCATCTATCTCATCACAATCTGTTCATCCCAGATCATCTAGTCCTACCCCTTCTGTAGTTTCCACTATTACCCCTGTAATTTCTCATCAAGCAACTCAAACCCCATCTTCTCCCCAATCCTCACCCACAATCCAACCTTCACCTTCACCACAACCTCAAACTTTAGTCCTGCTTCCACCTCTGATTTAGTCTCCACCATTCATCCAACAACCACCTTTGATCAATCCACATATTGTTCATCCTCATATACCTATAATGGAAGCTAGAAATGCTACACTTGTTCTTCAAGGTCCTTTGGAAAATATGCCACGTGACTATCAAACTAGGATTCCACATTTTTATGGAACTGGACCTATCACTACTCAATAGCATGTATATAGGATGAATGATAGTTTTTACCTTCAGGAAGTAGATGAGGAAAATGTCAAAATGAGGTTGTTTGCACAAAGTCTCACTGGAGAAGTTAGGAAATGTTTTGAATCCTTTCCACATTCTAGCATAAATGACCTCCCTACATTCCATCAGTCATTCCTTAATAGATGGGAAGCTAAAAATAACCCTCTTCATATTCTATCGGAATATGAAAGCATTAAGAGGGCACTTGCGGAAAGTGTCCAGGATTATTGCACTAGATTCAATAGTGTAAACAATGAAATTCCTGCAAACATTAAACCACCACAAGGTATAGCCTTAATCAAATTCCCATATGGCTTTGAGGCAGGCATTTCTTATCAGCTAAGAGAGAGAAAATCTTCAACATTAGAATACATGTAAACAGATGGAGTGAGTGTAGAACCCAATTTATTAGAAAAAAGGGCTAGGATAAGAACTGAAAGAAGAGTGACCATGAATTAAGAACCCTCAAATTCTTCTATTGATGCCAAAATAGATTCATTAGTCAGAACAATGGAAATAATTATGGAAAGTATTAATCTATCAGAAATGGCTGCTCCTAGAGAAAACCAACCTGCACCTCAAAATTGTAATCAAAATGTTAGAATAAATCCTCCCCAAATTAAACGGAGGGAACAAAGGGGACCATATCAACAAATTAGACCTCCATTTCAAGACAAATGCTTATTATTATTGATAAATTATAGAAGAGGTAGAATATAACCAAATAAATTTGATGGGTATTAATGATGATGAAACAATTTTTCTCACCTAAGAAGAACAAGATCTTTTTCAACTTTCCCAAAATGAACTTGATTTAGAAGAATCAGATGATTACAAATAGGGATTTGAAAATGCTATTATAGAAGTCCATAGGCAACATAACCTTAGGAGTAATAAAAATTTAGATACCCCCAACAAAACAAGTTGTGAGAATCCTGCTAAGAAAATATTTGATACATTTGATAAGGAAATCACAGATAATTTTGCGAAGAAAGTTGTTGTTATTTTTGGAAAAAAGATAGTAGAAAATATTTCCAAAAAGATAGTTGATAGTGGTTCCAAAACTACCCAAAATAATATCCCAACCACCAGTCAGCAAAAAGAACCAGTATGAAAAGAAATTGCTGATAAATCTAATTTTATGAACGTGAGTAAGATTCAAACATCATTCAACATTGAGAATGAATTAGAAAAACTAAAAATTCCCATTCCTAAAATAGAGTTAATGAACAAAAATAAATACATATCTCAAGTGATGAAAGCTCTAAACATAGGAGAAACACCGACACTGTTAACTTGAATGATAATCAGCCTGAACTCTTATTTGGGCCAGAAGTAGATGGAAAACCACATGATCTTTCTGCAATTCCTAGAAATAAAAAAATCCTTGCCAATGGTCTTGATTTTTCAGCTAGCATCTATAAAATGCCTCACCCCAATAGACAATATACAATGTAATTAAAACATCGACCACTTGTACGAGATAATATGAGGTATTGGCAAGTGTTTGGAAATGAAAAATAAATTGAAAATTTTCGGTAGTTTAAGGATGAATATGAAGAAGATAGTATAGATTTAGATTGTGAATTAGAATATCAAATAGTTATACATTTTAATGTAGACAAATAGTTAGAAAAATCAGATGTAAATATTCATGTAGATAAAGTTGTAAATCAATTAGTATTGCTTGAAATAGATCCAGAGAAGCAAGAGTTTGAAATACTTCATTTAAACAATAATGTTTTACCTATAGGTTTAGTTCCATTAGAAGAATTATTTGATTTCAATGATGTAGCTAAGAAGCCTAACATTGAGCCCATAGAGGCATATGTAGAAGAGTGTAGCATAGGTAGTGAAAAGTATCCCAAAATGATAAAATTGTCCAAATTAGTGCTAATTGCTGAAAAACAAAAATACATTTCTCTATTAAAATAATCATTGATGACTTTTCCTGGAGCTATAAAAACATCAAATCTTATGATACTAGTAATATACAACATAAAATCCCAATTAAAGAGCATCAGAAACCATTTAAGCAAAAACTTTGAAGAATAAATCGAGTTATGATGCCTATGATTGAGAAAGAAATTAAAAATATGTATGATGCTAAAATAATAGTTCCCCTTAGGTACTCTAAATGGGTTTCCAACATTGTACCAACTAGGAAGAAAATAGGGGAAATCATATAATGCATAGATTTTAGAAATATTAATAAAGTTTCCCTAAAAGAGAACTACCCTTTGACAAAAATGGATCACATATTACAAAAGGTAGTTGGATCTAGTAGGATTTATTTATTAGATGGTTTCTCAGGCTACAACCAAGTATTAGTTCATCCTAATGATTAGGATAAAACAAATTTCAATACTCCATGGGATGCCTTCATGTATGTGAAGATTCCCTTTGGATTAATGAATGTTGGAACCACATTTCGAAGAGAAATGGATATTTCCTTTGTTGATGAAATTGGCAGGTTTATTGTGATCTATCTAGATGATATTATTTTCTATTTAAAAATTGATGACAAACATTTTTTACATCTGAGAAGATTATTTGATAAATGTACAAGGTTTTTATTTCATTAAATCCTAAGAAAACACTTTTTGCCCTTGATGAAGGAAAAAATCCGGATCATATCATTTCTAAAGATGGTCTTAGGATTGATCCCAGTAGAATTCAAGCTATTTTGAAAACCTGTCATCCTAGAAAAATTAAGTAGCTTCAATCATTTATTGGCAACATAAATTTCCTAAGAATATTCATTCTGAACCTTGCAGAACTTCTGCGAAATATAACAAATATGTTGAAAAGAGATTCAGAAATAAGATGGAACATTCAAGATAGGAAATCATTTGATCAAGTTAAACAAGCATTAACAAAAGCACCATTTTTGATTAGTCGAGATTTCACTAAAGATTTTATAATCTTCTCTTTTGCATTTGAACAAAGTGCTGCAGTTGTTCTTTCACAGAAAATAATGAAGGATTTGAATAGCCAATTGCATTATGTAGTAAGGCTTTAAGGGATGCAACATTGAAATATAACATAATTGACAAACAAGCCTTTGCATTAATAAAAGAAATCATATATTTTAGAGTGTATATCCTACATTCCCATATAATTTCTTATGTACCAAATTTAGTGGTCAAGGATATTTTAACTCAAAATCGACCAGATGGTAAACGTGATATATGGATTGCTATCATTCTTGAGTATGACATAGAAATCAAACCCACTAAGCTTATCAAAGCATGAGGACTAGCCAAATTGATGGTTGAGTCTAGCTTTCATGCATTGGATATCAACTTTGTTGCTACATTATATGATCAAGAGGAGCAAGAGACTCCACAAATTTGTTAGGATTTTCTGACCTCACCTTGGTATGGAGACTTCATATTTGTTTTATTGAATTTAAATACTCCTCCTGGTTTAACAAAAACAAAGGCCAAATTTTGAAAGTTAAAAGAATTATAATTTTGCATCATAGATAATATTTTATATTGGAAATATGATGGCTTTATTTCACAAAAGTGTCTATTGAAGTATGATGCAGAAGGAACCATGCAGGAATTTCGTGAAGGCTATTGTCGTGCACATATATACCAGAGAACCACTGCTAAAAAGATACTTAGAGCTTGTTTTTATTGGCCTACCCTTTTCCCTAATATTCATAAGAAAGTAACCTCTTTCCACAAATGAAAAATATTTGAGGGAAAAATAAAATTATTTCCTCTACCTTTAAAGACCCTATCCATTGAAATTACTTTCCAACAATGGGAATTGGATTTCATTGGTGAAATCCATCCACCATCCTCTGCGCAAGACAAATGGATTGTCATAGCCACTGATTAATTCACCAAATGGATTGAAGACACACCTTCCAGATTGGCCACTGATGCTATTATTATTAAATTACTGGAAACCAATTTCCTCTCTAGATTTGGTTGTCGAAGCAAGCTCATTACAGATAATGTTACAACCTTTAAATCCCATAAAATTATAGATTTCTATAGTAAATATCATATTACTTTGGGAAATTCTACTGCTTATTACCCTCAAGGTAATGTGGTAGTTGAATCCTAAAATAAGAGTTTGTTCAACATCATATAAAATTTGTCAGAAGACAACAAAAAGTCATGGCACAACAAGTTAATTAATGCACTTTGGTCTGATAGACTTACTGCAAATAAATCAATTAACATGTCACCATAGCAATTGGTTTATGGGATGGATGTTGTTTTTTCATCCTCTTTAGGATTTCCAGTTATGAAGATAATTCAGGAATTGCAGGTTGAGCCAAATGAAACTCAGAGAAGGATTAATCAAACTATTGAATTGCATCAATCCAGGGAAGAAGTCTACAATAAAACACAAGTTATCCAGGAGATTTTCAAAAATATTTTTCACAGAAGAACTAAAGTAGATGATTTCAATTTGGGTGACAGAGTTTATAGTGGGATTCCAGAAGAGAGGAAAAAACATCGAAAATTTGACAATATTTGGAAAGGACCTTACATCATTTATGCTTTCAGAGGACACAATGCATTCTTTGTTAAGGACCTAGATGGAACAAAAATTTATGGTGGCCCTATGAATGGCAGAATGCTAAAACATTACTTCGCTTAGCAATAGAGATTTTTCTTACATGAAATCATTGTAAATATCATTGTCTTTATTATTTTGATTGGGTAACCTATTGATAGAAGTTGAAGTCTGGAGAGAAGGCCCTAAGCTTCTGATTGATATGCTACCATAATTTCTCCAACAACAAAAGAAATTAGGTGCACACATTGCTGAAATATAACCCTCAAGGCTACTGATCAAATTTTCTTGGAACCTCACATGGAGAAGTACCATCCCCAGCTACAGCCAATGTTAGGGTCCAATAATTTATAGGATCTCAAGGTGATTGAGTATTTTATCTCAGTAATATTATATTGTAAATAATTTTCAATGTGTAAATTATTTCCAAAAACATATATAAAGAAAATGAAAAGAGGGTGTATCTGAAAAAAAAATGAGAAAAAGAGAAAAACAAGAAAGGAAAGAAGCATTGAAAATAATAAAAATGAAAAAAAGAAAAAGAAAAAATAACACTGAAAGTGCTGCAAATTCAAGTGCCACTACTGATAGATAGTTTTCCTTTTGTCAAATGAAATAAGGTTGTGTGAAGATTGTTTAAAATGACACAATTACTAGCTACTTGTTTAAACCATACAGCTTAATAATGGTTGAACAATTTTGATTTTTTGTAAATTAGGTTAGCGAATAAAGATTTTACAAACAATATAATATTGGTAAATCAATATTTAAGTAGAAAATGAAATTGATTCAACTGTTTAATCTTAATCAATAGAAGAAATAAGTGATAGGATAGAATAGATTTTTCATAAAAAAAGGAATATGGGTTTGCTAGTATAAATGCACGCCTAGAAGAAATAAAAATGTTAGTTTAGAAAAAAATTGTTTTGAATTTGAAAGGGTAGGTAGAATTATTTTATTTTGAAAAATATTGAAAATCCCCTTATCCTAAGTTTTGATTTTCATCAAGCATTGGGCGCATAAAGCGATATATGATTTATTCATCTTTTATCCTAAGTTTTCAATCCAAAACCAAAATTCATAACCCAACAACTTCTCTTGTCACATGTGGTTAAATTTCCTGTACCTATCCACCCTATCATCTCCTCGCTCCCCAAATCAACGACCCTTATTAACTTTCGTCCCCCCTCTCCATCCTTGCATTACTGCCAGGAGGAGTGGGTGTCTAAAAAAGTTTTTTTCCAGCCCAATCCCACTACCATGTGGTTCCCCTCCGCTATTCACAGCCCCCCTTCATAGACCACTAACCACCCACTACCCCCTCCAAAACCCACTCCTCCCTCGTTCTATTACCCTCGTCCCTACCTGACACCTCCGTCATTCTCGTTTTTCCACATTGCCGAACCTTTACCAATCAAATCGTTTCCCGAGGTATTACCTGTTGAACATTTAGTTACCATTGGATGACCGTTCATGCAACAAACCCACACAATTTACAAAGGAAAATAAGAATTCATTTTATAAACCCTGCAATTTATCTTCTTTAACCTTTACAGCTACATTGTCTTTGCAAATCAAAATTTTCACATGTTTTACAGTGTGCCCACTCTTTATCAACTGATCGATTTAGAAATAAAGTGACAGTACCTTTCCTTTCTCCTTCAACGAATCACACAGCTACTACGCATTCTTGGTAACCTTGTTCGTCCCAATTCTAATAAAATTCTTCACAATTAAGCATTCCTCTTAAAAATAAAACCAGGAAGATCCTATGAATCCTTTAGTCCATCCTCCCATACACTTAAACCATATTCCTTTAGCCGATAGGGATTATAATATCGCTGAGACATAGTCCGAAATTGAACTGTTTGAACTATATTTCTTGCTGGAATATAAATATATTGATAAATCAGATGATATTGGACTCTTGGAGTCCAATATCCCACACTATATCTTCCATCAAACCTTCCATTCCCCTGAATTCATCAGAAAATGCTAGGCCTGTTACATTCCCAATCAAAGAGAAATTATTTCCCCTACTGGTGAAATCCTTTTCACCATCACTACCCAGTCAATTAATCAAATTATGCAAGCTCCCTCTGTAGAAAATATCACTTCTTTCTCCTTAGAACCCCTCAATGAACTTTACTAAAAACTTGATTTTGCTAAAAGAGCCAAGGTCTTTGACATATTTTTACCATAGAATACCCAATTTCTAAACAAAAACCCTCCATACCCTTCCTCCATCTTCCTTGATCAATCTAAGTAGATAATAACATTAATTTCATACATCCTTGGTTATTATTCTAATCAGTGGGTAGAGGAACCCATTTTTAGGCTTCCTTTCTATCTTTTCTGCAAATAGAAAATGATCTATTATTTTAAATAGCATCCAATTCCTGGCTCACACCATTCATGAGTAGTTTCTTATGTTTCAGACTAAAGAAGTATTTAAATACTCTTCAATTTTGGTATACATGTTTTTATATTATCAGGAAGATAGGTTCAATTTTTTCATGCGGAAGCTTGGTGAAGAAGGAAACCAACAACCAGTGATATTCTGGACATATTTAGCGATGAATTAACATTGGGATTTCGCTTATAAGAAGCTCATTAAACATTTTTTTCACCCAACTATTAGTGTCTTAAGCAGAACATTAGAACCCAGAATAAGTGAAGACATCAAAAGAATTCTACATTTAACAAATCAAGCTAAGACAGGAGACTAGTACTTCTACCGAAACTACATAGAAATCAAAGTCCACGGATGCAAGTTTGCTCCTTATAAGCTCCCAAAATACTTCCCTGTGAGAATTTTTTATATGGAATATATCATATAAATGTTGAATGTAGATGAAATTCACTTTGTATCAACTAAGAAGAAGTCCCGTGTAGAATCAAGACACAAATTGGGTATTTTATTTGTAATATCACATGAGCAAGGGAGGAGGTAGATAAAATTTTGAAAGAGATGTAATCCTGCTTGAGATTCACCTAGTCCTACGACCCTTTGGGTATCATTTCTAAGCTAAGAGTAGAAAACAAAACTACTCCTTGTATTCATACTGAGAGGCCAGAGATAAAAATATATATGAACCATTCAGTGTCGGTTGAAAATACACTATAGGAAGTTGGGAGTAGCTGATATCTACATCAACATCACAAACTCCTATCCCACAGGAAAAAGAAGTTAAGAGACATAGGGAATAAGAGTCACCTTCAGTGACTGATAGTTCAGGAAAATAATTTAAGATAATGTACAGGAAGAGAACAAAGCTAAATTAGAAGGTTGATACATATAAGAACTTAGAGCAAGAAGTAGCTAGCGTGATTAAATAAACACCATCATCCTCTCAAGTAGGTGGTCAATATAATCCTTCTCCCACAACATCTTCAGTATCTCATGGCCAGTAATAAAATATCCAAACAACTAAGTTTTCCCAATGAGAGAAGGAGAACATATTATTTGACACGTTAAGGGAGATAAAGCTCAAGAATGAGATTCCTAAGACAACACCTATGCCCAATTCTTGAAGAAAACTTGCAGCTCTCAGAGCAAGTTACTATCAGTGTTTGATTGAGAGAATGGGAGGATGGAAATTGACTTCCTTGAGCCCCAAATTCCATAGCCAAAATCAACATCTGATTACAATAAGACAACATTTGAATTCGACCTAAAGGATATTCATCCCATTGACAAGATGGAGTTGCATAAGAAAACAGGTGAAATGATTTCCTCAACTCTAAATAATAATACCATGAATATTTCTAAATTGCAGGTTCCCTTATCAAATATTTAGTCACATTTGAAAATGGAGAAGGTTTCTTCTCTTGCAAAGGATACAAGGATTAAATCCTTAGAATATATAGTGGTCAAGATGGGATATGACGTTGCAAACATGAAGGCTACAGAAGAAATAATTAAGAAGAAGAATGTTGACCTAGTAGAATTGAGAAAGAAGTTGAAGCCATCAGCCACTGAAGATCCCCTTACCAAGGATATTGAGGAGACAGAGACCCAAAAGACTGACATGATGACGCTCATCATGGAACAAAATGCACAAATATGGAATATGGATATTGATATGGAGAAGATGATCAAAGAAAGAGAGAAGAATGAAAAGCTGGCTATGATTCCATTAGATGTTGTACCTCTTGCAACTATTCCTAAAATAGCATCTACAACTTCTACTCCACAGACTACACATAAAACAGATGGTGTTAACCAGTTAACTAAATTTTTTGAAAATATGTCCATTCAGACAGAGGAAATCAAGAAATTGTAGGACTAGGTTAAATATTTACAAGACCAGATGAGAAGGATTGAGGCTTCTCACTCAGCATAATCACAGAGAGATCAAAAACTAATTGAGAGATTGTAGAAATCTGAAAGGGAATCAACAATAGGACAAACCTTGACCCAAGCCAAGGAAATGGTTTGGACAGACATCATGAACTCAATTGCTAAAATATGGCCCTGCATTCAGATCATCTTCGAGTAGAAATAACTAATAAAGAGAGCAACATAGGCTATAATAGTGATCAAACAAGAATTGGTATAAATTCCTACAACAACAACAAACATCAACAAATTCCTAAATTCTAAAAATATATATGAACTAGACAATTTAGGAGTTGATGATAGAAAAAAAAAAAATTTGGAGGTGAAGAGGATTCTTACCAAAAATAATCTGGTTGTTTAGCTAGAGGATAAGTTTCATAGTTTGGAGATAGCAGTCAACAGAGTTTTTGCTAGAATTGAGCCTTTGACTTAGAAGGGGCTACCTTCTTTACTTGTAATTAATGACAAGTTAATTTCTTATGAAGACTATGTTAGAAAGCTGAAAGAGATATCTAGAGACAGCTCCAAATTTTCAAGCATCAAAGGAAGCATGACAAGCAAAGCATTGAGGTTATGGGTAATGATTTCTTCATCCATTATGAAGTAAATCATATTTTTTGTAAAACCCACTTTTTCCAGATATACAAAGGTTGATGGGATTTACGAGAAGGTAATAAAATTAACCATTCCAGATGAAGATATGTGGGATAAACTCTGCGAATCAAAATATTGAGAAGTAATTAGATGAAGTCAACATAGGCCAACACATCACCCAACACAGCATAGGAAAAGGCTGATTCAGCAACTAACTCCTCCAAAACAGAGCTAGATTTCCACACTGTTGTACAACTTTCCTATTATTTTGTGAAAGATATATTCTATTGTTTGAGATAATGCCAATAATACATTTTCGGTTGAGACAAGAATTTTGTAAATCATTTTGTAACTTAGTGTATAAATACTTCATAGTTTCAAGTATTAAGGTTTGATTGTTGAGTATAATTTCTGCTAAGTAGTGTAATTCTGATTTCTCGAAGCATTAATAATACAAGGAAATGCTTTACAGGATTCATGTGGTGTACGAATTGGTGATGTTATTGTTCTGTTAATGTGCTATTCATTATTTTTCTCTCTTTGTGTTTTCTAAAAAGATTAATTACAAAAGAGAAACTGTGAAAAATAAGATATGTTATAAAAAGCACCCTATTTTGGTTTTTTGTAATTTACATGTTTTCTGTTGAAGTCAAATTGAGGAATACTTCATTGATCCTTAATTTCTACTAAAATTTACATTTATTCCATTTTCATCATTCATTTAAAATCCTGAAAGATCCAGTTAGTGCAACCTAGCTTTCCTTGTGAAAATCCTGCAAATTTTGATGTAGACCTAGTTAACATTTAGACTCCATAGCCCAATGGAATTATAACAATTTAATCAACCCAAAAATCCAAATCAAACAAACAATCAATACAGTAATAACTAGCCTAAAATTCACATAAAACATAGCTAATTTTACAGAGAGATCCCTCCCTGACGCTGGCAGGGCTAGATCATAGCTTCCAAAGTGGTTTTGATGTTGTCCTTTATGTTTTTTCTCACAATCGCATAAATTACAAAACAATAACAGGGTCATGAAAAAATTGTCAGAAGTTGTGTGAGGGAAGAGGAGATTTTTTACATTCTCTGGCATGTCATCATGGTCCCTGTGCAGGCCACTTTTCTTCTAAAAGGACAACCTTCAAAGCTTTTCAAGAAGGTTACTATTGGCCTACCGTCCACCAAGATGCCAAGCGATGAACCAGTAGATGTGATCACTACCAAAGGATGGGGAGACCTACACTGAAGGATGAAATGTCGTTTCACCATTAGGTGGCTTTAGAGTCATTTAACAAGTGCGGCATGGAATTCATTGGATCCATTGCTCCACCAGATGGGAGGAAGAGGTATATGATAGTTTTCACCGATTACTTCACCAAGTGGGATGAAACAAGGGCTGTGAAGGTAGCAACTTAAGAGAAGGTAGTTTATTTTATGAGAGAGAATGTGTTCTACAAGTTTCAATACCCAGATAGGCAGCCATTGATTAGGGGGCTCAATTTACATCTCATCTCATATAGAACCTCATGAGGAAGCACCGGTAAAGCACAAGACCTCCACTGACTATTATCCCTAATAAAATGGCAAGGTGGAAGTGAAAAATAGAGCCATGGATAATATCCTCACCAAGGTTGTGAGCAGCATCAGGAAATATTGGGTAGACAGATTGGTGGAAGCCACTTGAGCTTACAATAATATTTTAAATACAACCACATGGCTTACTCCATATGATCTAGTTTATGGGAAGAAATCTTTGCTTTCCATTGAGTTTGAGTGTAACACCCATAGAATGGAAGCTCAGTTGGAAATGGGCATCACAAAGGCATAGTGTGAAAGTTTTCTCTAGCTAAATGGTTTGGATGAATTCATAATGTAGGCCCTCCTTCACACAGAGGTAATCCAATTTCAAACGAAAGTTTGGCATGACAAGCACATCAAAGAAAAGACATTCTAGGAAGGATATGAGGCATTGATTTATGACTCCATATTGAAGGACTTCAAGAGAAAGCTAGTGACCAGGTGGGTAGGACCTTATCATGTGGAAACATACGATGAAAATGGGTTTTTCCATATTAGAACCATAGATGAGGAGGCAATCCCTCTTCTTGTCAATGGTTACATGCTAAAAATGTACGGGAATCCCCTGTCTAGGGATGCATTTATCAATTCCATAAACATGTAGGTGAATGTAATTGTAAGCTCCATAGTTTCCATCTCCTCACCCTCCTAGAGAAAGAAAGAAATATAAAAATAAAAATAAAGAGGCGTGGGTGAAAACCTCTTTGACGCATCCAAGGCCAACTCCTGGGTTGCAAACCTACATGAGACAATCCTAGAGAAAAAAAGGAAAATAAAATAAAAAACAGAGAAATAAAATATCCTTGGGTGAAAACCTCTTTGAAGAACTGAAGGCAGGGTTGTGGGTTGAAAACATCTCAGGAGGAAACCCACCTGTCTTAAAAAGGAAAAAAGAGGAAAAATAAAAAAGGAATGGAACAACACCTTTGCACTACCATGTTTCTGTTTTACATGTTGCTGACAATCGATATTTTGGACAAAGGGGAGGAACATCATTTCTCTCTTTCTCTATATCCTATACCTACCCACTCCATGACCAATACCACTATGCATCAATCCATCCATTTCTCCCTCCAGGTCAGAAAAAAACCCATGTTTTTCTTACTCTCTGCAATCCTATAGGATGTCCTCGGTTGCTACAAGATCTCCCTTAGTGCTATAGGAAACCCTCTGATGCTATAGGATATTAATTCAAGAAGAAACAAGCTCACCCAAGGGCACCTAACCATCAATAATAAATGAAAATCATTTTTTTCCCTATACCTACCACTCCTAACCATCACTCCACTCCATGCATAAATATTCACTCAGTAAACCCATCTCATTCAACACTATGAGCTAGTTTATCGAAACCCTTACCCAAGGCCTCTCCCATCATCTCTCCACAACTCCATTCACTTCATATCTCCACCCCTATCATCCATGCACTACTTGTCCTCATTACTCAGCTATGTGGAGCTCCAAAACTTCATAAAGGGGACTGCTACAGGAGGATCATCACTTCTTGTATCAATCTTATACATGCAACAACAAGTAAAAAAGGCAAGAGGTAGCTGATGGATATGGATCCAAAGGATCACTAGAGGACTCTAGAAGGAAAGACACACTAGCAAAAAAGCCTAAGGATATCCATGCAACACCTGAAAAAATAATCAACAAACAAAATTAATAAGAAATTCACTAAGAAATATCTTTCTCACTTTGAAAATAAAAAAAATATGAATAAGGAAAAAACACATCAAAGGAAAAATCATTGATGACCATCACCATACTCCATCTCCCTACAACAAAATATCTCGCAACTCCTCAGCAGTAGGTAGTCTGAAGTATGGCTCCCTCACGCTCTCACTATCAATCTGTTGGTAATATTGTCATTGATGGAAAAGGAGATGAAAGGAGCAGCACCTAAACTATCACTAAGGCAAAAGAACAAATAAGAACCAACAATAAGACAAAGGAGACAGGAATTAGAGACAGAGTATGAATTTGTTTAGGAAACAAATTTCCTGTAAGCCTACGGATAGTTGAAAAGGGCCAAAACAAAAAGTTTGTAAATGAATGCTTTTGTATTTGATTTCGTATATATGAATGAAGAATTTCGTTTTGAAATATATGTGTATTCTCTGGTTGAATTCTGTGTGAGGGATGTTTGAGTTTCTATGGATGATTATACGAGAAACTCTGTAATAGAGCTCTGAGATGAGGCTCTGTATATGAGAAAAGAGTTGATGGTAATTAGTATCAAAATTTTGTTCTCAAAAAAATGCATGAAGGGTTGAGAACTTCTTTGAGAAAACAAAGGGAAGAATTCAGTCATCGACCACTATAAGGGTCGATGAGCTGGAGCGAAATTGAGTTTTAAGATAGAGTTCAACATCTGAAGATAACAAATATTAAGAAAGGGGCATTCAAGTAGAAATGGGCGTTTCTGGTTGAGAATACACAGTGCGTGTAGATCAAGTTTTAAAAAGATTGTGGTTGGGTTTCACTGTGGATTTGACCCACAGGCATTTGATATGGAACTAATCCACACGTAAGTGCAAGATGAAGGATGTTAAGGCCTTCTCGAAGGAACTGTAGTTGATTCAAATTCAAATGAACCCGATGCTATGAGAAAAAGCAAGATCGATTTTATAAATGCAGAGACAAATGATGAGGGTTTGATTAACTCTGTTTGTGCTTAATGAAGCCGTGAAGTTAATTAGGAATTCAATATCACCGAAAAGAAAGGAGCTGTGAGCACACATCATATCAAATTTGTTGGAATAGTGAAATATTCAAGCAGATGAATGAAATAACTAAATAGATCGATGGAATGAGAAGCGTTGAAGTAAAGCTGTAGAGGAATAGCGTATTAATAAATTAGGGCGGTCTACTAACCAAATATTAAATGGTTCGTTGAGCTAAAGAGGGAAGTGGAACCATAAGTTAAGAAAATGGTGGGACCACATGATCAAAAAAAGGAGGAAATCGAAAACCATTTATGGTTTTTGCTTAATTTCTAAATGGTAAGCGGAATCCAAAAAAAAAAATGCCATACATTCCAGCGTTTGGCACGTATCCTGGAGTGGTATTCACATACCACGAATTTCACAAAATTTGGGTGTTAAACGACGGAGGTGAAAAAAATGCGATATTCGTTAGATGATCGAACCTCATGATCGAATGGCGTTCGCATCGTGAAGCTACTTGAAGGTTAACGAAAGGTGAGTTATTGAAGTTTTGGGACCCAAACATTTATTATGTTGACAACTGGGCGTTTACAACCAATAGTTTAAATGTTTTAATGGCTAATATATATATTAATGAAGGGCGGCCTAGATGCGTTATTGTTTCATAACATTGAATTGAAGGACGAAAAATATGGTGATATATTATGTTTAATCAAAGTCAAACTTTGGTTCGTATTAATATAAACATTTTTTAATGTGAGATATGGAAGTCGTGGCAATTATTACATTGGGTTCTCAACAAAAGTTGAAGGTTGAAGATAAGGTGAGCTGGTAAGTGTGAAAGCCAAAGTTTTAGAATTTTGGGTTCAGTTAAATATTGAATGTTGAAATGAGCCTTATTATAAGGTTTCATATCAAGGAGTATTAAAAAGAAAAGCTTCCAAAAAAGGTATTGAAATCTGGATTGAGAGTTGTGGTTTTATAACCATTAGATAAAAAAGTGAAGCTTCTGCTTATAGAAGAAAATTTTTTGGTTTCTTGGTTTTATACTCAGTAATTGAAGAAAAGTGCTTCCGCATCAATGTTGTGGCAGTGCCCAGATTTAAAATTATTCGGGTTAAAACTTGAAATGTGGTTTTATATGGAAAAGCGAGTGAAGAAATAAGATCAGATTCTAAGATCTAATATACAAAGGTACACAGATTTGCAGTGAACAGGAGTACGCAGAACTATTACACTATAGCAACAGAAAAGAAAAACATAGAGTGAGCCAAGAACTGAAAGGGTTGAATGAGATATATCTATTGCAAATGTAAATGTAAATGTTTTAATTAATTTTATATTGTTTGTGATGCAAAGGCAAGTCTCCATGGGCAAAGAAATACCCCACTGTAATATTGAAATGTATACATATTGTTATTTTTTTCTGAATGTGCTAGGCAAGAAAACAAGAAGGTGGAAGGAAAAGAGTCATACCTATTCACTTCAAATTCCCTGTGGAATACAAACAGTCATAAGGTAATCTATATAAATGATGTCACAGAGATATGCATAAAGAGACTAGGGAATGGAGAAATGAGGTGAGAGAGAATGAAGAAATGAGGCAGAGAGGGTAAGAAGGAGGAGCAGATAGAGAAGCTATGAAGATTCAGAGATGATATAAGGCGGATATGAAGGCCAGTGGATAGCAGTGAAGAAGGAACAAAATAGAGCTGATACCCAGGTAAATCAGCATGTGTTTTTCATGAAAGAGTGAGGAAGTGGGTTCTTCCATATCAAGTTATAGCTTGATAGATGTCAATTGTAGCTGGCTGAGGTAGGAGCCTCCTATAGGTTGTTGCCTACAGAAAATAGATGGGAGTTGGAGCTTCCTTGCAAGTTGTAGCTTGCAGAATTGAGGTTGTAGCCTCCTGTAGGTAGGAGCCTATAGAAAATCAGTGGTGAGAGGGAGTTGGAGCTTGCCTTTGCATCACAATAATAATAAGATGTGGTTTTCTCCCTTATGGGTTTCCACTTATATCTGTTGTCTATATGCATGATGATTATGTTTTGATACTCTGTATTTATTCTGCTTAGTACCTGCTGCTCACTTATTGAGATCGTTGTTCCATTGTATACTAAGTTGATCACAAAATAATGATGTGAATGAGTATAAAAGAAAGATTAATAAGAACATGACTACATTAGAATGATTCACGCGCCCCCCCCCCCTCTTAGTTTAACCAAGGGTTCAACAATTGGTATTAGAGCTAGTTCCTTCTGTATCAGTTTAACAACTGGAAGGAGATCCTAGGTCCCCAGGATGGCTATTCTAGAAGGATGCTCAACAAATAAAGCCCCTTTTTTCACTGGTACAATTTATGCCTTCTGGAAAATAAGAATGAGGACGTACATAATGTCTCTAGGAATAGAATTTTGGGCTGATGTGGATTTGGGATATACCCCAAAGGAGTCTAACTCGGAGAAAGATGCAAAAATAGATTTTGTAGCTAATGCAAAAGCCATGAATGCTCTCTTAAGTGGACTGTGTGAGGCAAAATTTATCAAAGTAATGCACAACAAGATTGCCAAATAAATATGGGATACATTAGAAAGCATCAATGAGGGAGACAAAAAGGTGAAGATAGCCAAAATACAAGTCTATAGAGCTTAGTTTGAAAATATAAAAATGAATGATGATGAAGACATTGCCAACTTCTTCTTAAGGGTTGCAGAAATTGTGAATAACATGAAAGCTCTAGGAGAAACCATAAAATAATGTGTAATTGTTCAAAATATTCTAAGATCTTTACCATCCAGCTTTACCCCAAGGTTTCTGCCATAGAAGAAATAGCTGATTGGAAAACTTTGACCACATCATAACTCTGAGCAAGAAGAATGCAGTCAAAGATATGCTAGCAATAAAGAAGCCTTCAAATTCCATATAAAAATCTTGCCAACTGGGCAAGAAGACCCGCACATCTTTCAAGACCAAAGATAAATTATCTACAAGTAAGCCTCTTCAGCTTGTACACATGGACCTGTGTGGACCTTCCAGAACCAAAACACCAAGTGGAGAATCTTATTTCATGTTGATAATAGATGATTTTTCCAAGATGATGTGGGTATCATTTCTCAAATATAAATCTGAAGCACTTGAGAAATTCAATATATTCAAGGCATTGGCAGACAATCAAATAGGATGCAAGCTAAAGTGCATCAGATTAGACAAAGGAGGTGAATTCATAGACTATGACTTTGCAGACCTATGCAATGAGCATGGGATAAAACAACAGTTTACAATTGCAGGTACACCTCAATAGAATGGAGTGGCAAAGAGACAAAACAGGTCAATACAACAGATTGCTAGAGCAATGATGCAAGAAAGTAACATTCTCCAAACCTTCTGGGTAGAAGCAGTACACACAGTTGTTCACATTCTTAACAAAGCTCGTTTAAGACCAAACTGTGACAAGAATCCTTATGAATTATGGCATGGTAAAACAACATCAATTAAGCACTTTAGAGTCTTTGGAAGCAAGTGTTTCATAAAAAATAATGATTAAAAACTAGGGAAGTTTGATGCAAGAGCTGATGAAGGAATATTTTTAGGATATGCATCCAAGAGTAAGGGTTACAAGTGCTACGAAAAAACACTACACAAAATTGTGGAAAGCATTGATGTAAGATTTGATGAAGATCTACCAAAGAGAATAAGAAGTACAAGATGCAACAATCCTCCAGAAGATCATGAAGAAGAGAACCAAGATAATGATGAACTGATCAAGACAATAGAAGATACTGAATTAAACTCAAAAGGTCCCTCGAGACACACTCAAAAGAATCATCTAGAAGATCAAATCATTGGGGACAAGAGTGTGGGAGTTCAGACAAGAAGATAGCTTGCTGAACAGACAGAAGAAGTATACCTAGCCATGCTATCTCAAAAATAGCCAAAGAATTTCGAAGAAGCCAGCAAAGACAAAAACTGGGTAAATGCTATGAATGAAGAACTAGACCAAATTGGGAAGAAAAATACCTAGGAATTAATTCCAAGACCCACTAGGAAAAAAATCATTGGCACAAAATGGATATTCAAGAATAAGATGAATGAACAAGGGCAGGTAATCAGAAATAAAGCCAGACTTGTATGCAAGGGATATTCACAAATTGAAGGTCTTGATTATGATGAAACCTTTGTCCCTGTAGCTAGAATGGAAGCAATCAGAATGTTTTTGGCCTTTGCATGTTATCATGATTTGAAGGTATATCAAATGGATGTGAAGTTTGCCTTCTTGAATCGAGATCTAGAAGAAGAAGTCTACATGGAACAACCTAAAGGATTCTCCTTAACAGATAAACAATACTATGTGTGCAGATCAAATAAAGCCTTGTATGGGCTGAAACAAGCTCGTCGTGCATGGTATTCAATGCTGGACATTTACTTGCAAAAAAAAGGTTTTAAGAAAAGAAGAGTAGACAACAATTTGTACATAAAGGCTAATGAAAATGAACTCCTAATTGTGGTAGTATATGTATATGACATCATGTTTGGTAGCAACAAAGAGAAGTTAACAAAAGAATTTACTGAAGAAATGAAATCAGAATTTGAGATGTCTATGGGAGCTCACCTTCTATTTAGGACTTCAAATTCAACAAAAGAACACAGGAACATTCATCTCACAAGAAAAATACTTAAGAGAGATGTTGAAAAGGTTCCAAATGGAAGACTGCAAACCTGTGTCAACTCCCATGATCACTGGATGCAAGCTATGTGCTAATGATGGATCTGAAGATATAGATCAAAGACATTACAGATCCATGGTAGGAAGTTTGCTATACCTAATTTCCTCTAGAACATACATTTTGTTAGCAATAGGACTTGTGGCAAGATATCAAGCAGCACCAAAACAAAATCACTTACTAGAAATCAAGAGAATATTTAGATATCTACAAGGAACTGCACATTATGGGCTATGGTATCCAAAAAGAAAAAGCTTCACTTTGAAAGCATATTATACAGATGCAGATTGGGCCAGCTGCATGGATGACAGGAAAAGCACAAGTGGAGGTCCATTTTATTTGGGAAAAAGTCTGGTGGCATGGCTAAGCAAGAAGCAAACTTCTATCTCTCTATCTACAGCAGAAGCATAATACATAGCAGCAGCAGCATGTTGCACACAAGTAATGTGGATGAAACAAACTCTCCAAGGCATGAAGGTAAGCATGGATGATCCCATTTCAATACAATGTGACAATACAAGTACAATAAGTATATGAAAAAATCTTTTTTTTCATTAAAAAACAAAGCACATCCCTATTAAGTACCATTTCCTCATAGAACAAGTAGCACAGAAAGTAGTGAATTTGGAATATGTACCAACAAAGGAACAAACAACAGACATATTCACAAAAACCTCTTGCTAAAGAACCATTCAATTATCTAAGAGACAAACTAGGGGCAGTGTCTGCAAATGTTACTCTCTGACATGAAAAGAAAGCATCATTCCAGGGGGAGATCAAAAAATAAAGCATCATTCTACGGGGAGATCAGTCAACAAATATTGTCAAAAAAGAGCCAGAGCAAGTGAGTAGTACATGGAAAAGGTCCTCAATATCAAAGTATTATGGACAAGATTTGGAAACGACACTAGGAAATGTGCAACCCTTTTCCATTGATGAAAAAGGGGGAGGAAAAGCAAGCAAAAGAAGAGTATTAAAGTATTTCCATCAATGCCAAAGGGGGAGACTGTTGGTAATATTGTCATTGATGGCAAAGGAGAAGAAAGGAGCAACACCTGAACTATCACTAAGGAAAAATAACAAAGAAGAACCCGCAATAAGACAAAGGAGACAGGAATTAGAGACTGAGTTAAAATTGGTTTAGGAAACAGAGTTCCTATAAGCCTACGGGCAGTTGAAAAAGGCCAAAACAAGAAGTTTGTAAATGAATGCTTTTCTATTTGATTTCGTATATATGAATGAATAATTTTGTTCTGAAATATATGTGTATTCTTTTGTTGATTCTGTGTGAGGGATGTTTGAGTTTCTATGGATGATTATACAAGAAACTCTGTAATAGAGCTCTGAGATGAGGCTCTGTATATGAGAAAAGAATTGATGGTAATTAGTATCGACATTTTGTTCTCAAATAAATGCATGAAGGGTTGAGTACTTCTTTGAGAAAATGAAGGGAAGAATTCAATCATCGACCACTGTAAGGGTCGATGACCTGGAGCGAAATTGAGTTTCAAGATAGAGTTCAACATTTGAAGATATCAAATCTTAAGAAAGGGGCATTCAAATGGAAATGGGTGTTTCTGGTTGACAATACACAGTGTGTGTAGATCAAGTTTTAAAAATATCGTGGTTTGGTTTCACGGTGTATTTTAACCACAGGCATTTGATATGGAACTAATCCACACATAGGTGCAAGATGAAGTATGTCAAAGCCTACTCGAAAGAACTGGAGTTGATTCGAATTCAAATGAACCCGATGTTATGAGCAAAAGCAAGATCGAGTTTATAAATGCAGAGATAAATGATGAGGGTTTGATTAACTCTGTCCGTGCTTAATGAAGCCGTGAAGTCAATTAGGAATTCAATAGCACCAAAAATAAAGGAGGTGTGAGCACACAGCGTATCGAATTCGTTGGAACAGTCAAATATTCAAGCGGAAGAATGAAATAACTGAATAGCTCGACGGAATGAGAAGGGTTGAAGTAAAGTTGTAGAGGAATATCATATTAATAAATTAGGGTGGTCTTCTAACCGAAGATTAAATGGTTTGTTGAGTTAAAGAAGGAAGCAGAACCATAACTTAAGAATATGGTGGGACCATACGATGAACAGAAGGCGGAAATCGAAAACAATTTATGGTTTTTACATAATTTCTAAATGGTAAGAGGAATCCAAAAAAAAATGTGATACATTCTAGCGTTTGACACGTAGCCTGGAGTGGTATTCAAATACCATGAATTTCATAAAGTTTTTGGGTGTTAAACCACAGAGGTGAAAAAAATGTGATACTCGTTAGATGATCGAACCTCATGATCGAATGGCATTCGCATCGTGAAGCTGCTTGAAGGTTAACAAAAGGTCAGTTATTGAAGTTGTGGGACCCGAATGTTTATTATGTTGAGAATTGGGGGTTTACAACCAATAGTTTAAATGTTTTAATGGCTAATATATATATTAATGAAGGACAGCCTAGATGTGCTATTGCTTCATAACATTGAATTGAAGGACGAAAAATATGGTGATATATTATGTTTAATCAAAGTCAAACTTTGGTTCGTATTAATATAAACATTGTTGAATGTGAGATATGGAAGCCGTGGCCATTATTACATTGGGTTCTCAACAAAAGTCGAAGGTTGAAGATAAGGTGAGCTGGTAAGTGTGAAAGCCAAAGTTCTAGAATTTTGGGGTCAATTAAATATTGAATGTTGAAATGAGCCTTATTATAAGGTTTCATATCAAGGAATTTTAAAAAGAAAAGCTTCTAAAAAAGGTATTGAAATCTGGATTGAGAGGTGTGGTTTTATAACCATTAGATAAAAAAGTGAAGCTTCTGCTTATAGAAGAAAATTTCTGGGTTGTTTGGTTTTATAATCAGTAATTGAAGAAAAGTGCTTCTGCGTCAATGTTGTGGCATTCCCCAGATTTAAAATTATTTGGGTAAAAACTTGAAATGGAGTTTTATATGAAAAAGTGAGTGAAGAAAGAAGATCAGATTCTAAGATCTGATATGCAAAGGTACACAAAGTTGCAGTGAACAGGAGTATGCAGAAATTTTACAATACAATAGCAGAAAAGACAAACATATAGTGAGCCAAGAACTGAAACGGTTGAATGAGATATATCTGTTGCAAATGTAAATGTAAATGTTTTAATTAATTTTATATTGTTTTTGATACAAAGGCAAGTCTCCGTGGGCAAAGAAATACCCCACTATAATATTGAAATGTATATATATTGTTATATTTTTCCGAATGTGCTAGGCAAGAAAACAAGAAGGTGGAAGGCAAAGAGTCATGCCTATTCACTTCGAATTCCCTGTGGAATACAAATAGTCATAAGGTAATATATATAAATTATGTCACATAGATATGCATAAAGAGACTAGAGAATGGAGAAATGAGGTGAGAGAGAATGAAGAAATGAGGCAGAGAGGATAAGAAAAAGGAGGAGAAGATAGAGAAGCTATGAAGATTCAGAGATGATATAAGGTAGATATGAAGCCCGGTGGACAACAGTGAAGAAGGAACAGAACAGAGTTGATATCTAGGTAAATCACCATGTGTTTTTTATGAAAGAGTGAGGAAGTGGGTGCTTCCATATCAAGTTGTAGCTTGATAGATATCAGTTGTAGCTGCCTGAGGTAGGAGCCTCCTGTAGGTTGTGGCCTATAGAAAATAGATGGGAGTTGGAGCTTCCTTGCAAGTTGTAGTTTGCAAAATTGAGGTTGTAGCCTCCTGTAGGTAGAAGCCTACAGAAAATCAGTGGTGAGAGGGAGTTGGAGCTTTCCTTTGCATCAGAACAATAATAATATGTGGGTTTCCACTTATATCTGTTGTATATATGCATGATGATTATGTGTTGATACTCTATATTTATTCTGCTTAGTACCTGTTGCTCACTTATTGAGATTTTTTTTCCATTGTATATTAAGTTGGTCACAAAATAATGATGTGAATGAGTATAAAATAAATATGAATAAGAACATGATTGCATTAAACTGATTCACCCCCCCCCCTCTCAGTTTAACCAGGGGTTCAACACAATCATTTGGATAAAATGAATTAATGTAGAGAATAAAGGTTTTAAAAGGCAAAAAGGTGGCCAATTAACTTGGCCACCCTAGAAAAGTAAAGTAAAAGGGAATTGAATTTTTTCATGTCGCTTGGGCTCTAACATCAGTTAAGGGAGAGATCACAAGGATTTGGAGGTGATTCTAATGAATATGGGAATGACTAGCCCAAGAGGGACCAATGGTCCAAATGAGGAAACCACGTGCCAAATCAAAATCACCACTACACTCCGAGTACACTAAATTTGCGATAAAAGGTGTACTTTGGCTCATTCGCACTCATTACATTGTGCATTTTGAGATCGGTTAGAGGAGGAAAGAGATAGGATTCATTGAGGTGTTTTGAACCAAGGTCAAGTTTTACATGGAAGCCCGTGCTATAGGAAGTTTACGAGAAGGCTGCACAGTGATAGAAACTGCCATGAAAGCCACCCTAAAAGTGTATTTACACTCAAAAACACCATATTCCAAGTAAGAAAACATCAGAGTGTAGAGGTAAGTGGATATCACCCCATCAAGTTGTATAATTTTTCATGAAAATTTATACACAGTCAAAACCATTACTCATAAATTTAAGAAGTTGTTAACACAAGTAGGGGTAAGAAAATATCATTTTGTGTAAAATTGAAGTCTTTGGGGTCCCTTATCACCAGCATTTTAGGATAAAATATATTCAACCATCTATCTAACACAATCACACTATGGGGGGAGGTTTTAACATAAGGGAACCCACAAACATTAAAAGAATTATAATACACCCTCCTTTGGTTGAAAATTTTAGAAATCACAAGTCGCTAGGATTCTTTGAGCTCCTCAAAGGCTTTGATGATGAAGTGGATCAGGAATTTCTAGTGGCCTTGTACTCCCAAGCAGATGATAGGGCCACCACAGTGGTTAAAGGGCTATCCATTACCAGAACCCCTAAGGTCATTAGCAGAGTGACAACCTTGCCTCTAGGGGTTAGGTGGAACGTAGAGGATAAAGTCTCTAACACTGCCTCTAAGAACAAATTCTTCTTTCCTATGAAGAGTACATTAAGGATAAGAAGGGAAATTATCCCTTACCCATGGGATGAGGTAGCATATCACATCATGAAATATATTTCCTTTGAGGGGAGGCTCAGTATGGCTTATAGATACCACCTCAGATTATTACATGAGCTTAGATTGAAAGGACATTTTCCACTAGCGCAGAGACTAAAAATTCCATAATTCCTCCTATGTTCAATCAAAGGCATGAGATAGAGAGTGAGGGAGAGAAGGTATTAGCATCTAGCTCACCATGGCCTCATTAAAATTATAGTGGGAGATGCTCTCAAAAGACTAAAAATACTTGTACCTTGGTCCACCTTCATAAACATGGGCATAGAAGAATTAATTGGGACACAATTTCTCACTCCTGGAAAATAGAGAGCTCTAGCTTGGAGAAATGGGTATGGAAGAAGAAGAGGAAAATACTAAATGGAGAGAGGAAGAAGAGGAAGAAGAGGAGATGGAAATAGAAGTAGAACACAAATAAAAACTAGGAATATATGAAGGAAAATAGGAGGATGAAAATAAAGATGAAAAAGGAGAAGAAGATGAAAAGAAGGAGGAAGAGAAAGAAGAAGAGAAGGAAGGAAAGACAGGAGAGGAGGAGATACTAGACCCCATGCTGAGAAATGATATCTCTCCACAACAAACCAGCCTTTCACCATGGACCTCAGGAAAGGAAGTAATTTCCACCTTAGACACTCCAAGTACCCCTGTGAAGGCAAAGAGAAGAGGACAAAGCCCCATGTACTTGAGGACCAGGAAGAGTACTAGGGTGAAACAAGGGAGAACAAAAACTCCAACTAAGAGCCCAATCAAAATTGAATAATCTCCCAATAAGAAAGATGAAATAAGCCCAGAGGAGGGAAATATTCAAGAAGTTAGTTCACCTGAGAAGACACATGTGACCTATATAAGGAGAAAATCTTAAAGGCTAAAATTGCTCAAACAAGTACCAACCCCCAAAAACCTTCAAGAGGCATAAAAGGAGGGGAAGCAAGCAAAAGAGGGTTCGCTATAGGAAAAACGGAGTTTGCTATAGGAAAAATAGAGTTTTCTACAAGAAATTCCAAATGTGCCACATAGAGAGTATATATTCATAGGGGAGGAATATAAGGCACCTTTGTAAGGGCAGGAGGCCCAAGGTGTTGAGAAAGAGACAAAAATTGAGGGGCATGATGCAAAAGGGAAGGAAGAGGAGGAAATAAAGGAGGAGCCTACCTCTCCAAAAACTTTCCCAAAAGACATAACATCAGTTCCACATCCTAGCCCACAACCAAACCTGAGCTC
This sequence comes from Pinus albicaulis, assembly GCA_034641835.2. Classification (NCBI taxonomy): domain Eukaryota; kingdom Viridiplantae; phylum Streptophyta; class Pinopsida; order Pinales; family Pinaceae; genus Pinus; species Pinus albicaulis. Next base: position 1,378,579,413 of record CM076570.1, read on the forward strand.
CTATTACACATCCATTGAAGGAGGAAGGATGATCCCTCAAAATATCTCATCTTCCTTATTCTATTAGCTAGAATAAGAGAGAGCACGCACACACCACTAGATGTAAATTTCCAAAATAAAGTGTGCAAGATGTAGGGATCATGGAAGAGAAATTCACTGAGATGGGGAGATATTTGGTTGATGTCAGACTTAGGGAGGTAGTGTTAAAGGAACAGATACAAGAGGCACATGCAAAAAATCCAAGATTACCAGGGAAACTATAGCAGAAGGACAAGTTTATTACCACCATGGAAGACCTGTGCATGGAGGATATGCAACACAGGCATCCCTCAAACTCCTATGCCATCTAATTGAAGGAATAGTGGCTACAGTTTTATATAAAAACACTACCATCCTATGGGTCATTACCTTTTCAAAATTAAAATAAGCTTATTGACTTTTTAAATTAGTCCAACATAGAGGATATGGACAATATGGAAAAATTGTATATTCATGATCTTGTCTTAAATGATCTAAACATTTGGGACCCTAACCCTAGGTTGGGGGTGTTGGCTTCCCGTGATTTTCAATATTGGAAACAAATAAATCTGCAGGGAACCACTTCAAACTACTTTGGAGTCCAAGGACCTAGCCTTCCTGGTCTTAGAGAGGGATCTCTCTATGTTTATGACTTAAATGATTTACCTTTATGCTTATTTTTTATTTATTTTAGGCTAGTTATGACGTTTTGGGATTGTTTTGTTTTGTTTTATTGGTTGTTTGATTAATTGATTAATTGTTTCAGTTGAATAGATAGACAATGAGAAGCATTAATCCATTGGGCTGTGGAGTCATAAAAGGTTTTAATTTTACATCAACTCTGCAAGGGCTTTCATAGGGAAAGCTAACTATATCACTTGGATATTTTTAGTTTATATGAAATATGAAATGACAGTAGGTTTTGAATTCAGTAAAAATAAAGGGAAGTTTAAGAACCCTTCAACTATACTTGAACAAGAAAAGCCTTTGAGATAAATGTTTAAGAGAAACTAAAGAGTAGGACACCCTAGAATTCTTTAATCAGATCTTGCAGAAGAAAACATTTAGATAAAAGTAACAGAAAAAGTTAAGGTGCCCGAACAACGTATCTTAATCTAAAATTTATGTTATGTTATCAAAGAAGTGATGCACAATATGGTAAACAAAGGAGAAAGAATGACAAAGAGGGATAACATCACTATTAACATAGCTCAAGAATCCTGTGAACGTACTTGTATTAATGATGTCCAAGACAGTTACAATGCTCCAATATAGTAATGTTTGCAACTCAGAGTCTGCTCAAAATGAAGCCTAGAATCCAATCAACTAACCCAGCAAAAAAAACCCACAATAAGAATGAAAAATACATGCAATATTTATTTTCAGATGAGGAGGTGATCCTAACCTAGGGTTTCAAGCTATACTTATTACATAATAAATGTAGTCATCACCTTTTGAGACCATGCAAAGCCCAAAGAAAAGTATCTCTGACTAACTCACTATAATAATAACTTTTGACTTAACTGTTGAGCTAAATTTAAGATATTTTTGACTATTTGGCTTTTCATTAACTTTTACAATAACTGTTGATTTGCTAAAAATATCTGTGACCGAGACATTAACTGAGGTAGCTGCCTTTAGCAAAATTGGGTTGTAGGTGGCCAATGCAATTTGGAAGAGTTAAATGATGTTTTTCTTTGTCATTCGGATCTGTATTCCTTTGTTGATCTTTTCATGATTTGTCATTTTAAACTCTGATTTGTCTTTTAAGCTCAGATTTGTCCTTTTATATTTAAATTTGTCCTCATTTGTGATCTTCCATTGACTACCTTTGTTGTATTTGTAATTTCTTCCTTAATCTTACTGTTTGATTTTCTTTCTTTCACTATGTTCTGTCTCAGTGTCATTTGCTTCTTTTCCTTTGTATTTTGACTATTTTCATCTTTATCCTTGAATGCTCGGTTTCACCTCTTTACCTTTAACTATTATGGTTAACCTTTTAACTGTGTTCTTCACTTGTCTTTATCTTTACGCAACCACTGTATAATTTCTTCTTTTTTACCATATCATGCTCTTTGAAGAGAACTCACTGCTTCTAGAGAAAATGTATGATCCTAATTGATCATGGTTCGTTTTTGCCTTCGATATTCTTGCACTCCTAATATTTTAATGAACCGAGCTCTTGGATCGTCACCCATAGAAATTTGTTTGAATAATTTATGAACTTAGGAATGCATATTATGCATTTATACATCATTCACCTGCACAATTGAAAACAATTTGTTAATTAAAAACACATAGGACCTATGCGGGGAAATGACATGACCTAGAGGTAGAGGAAAAAACTGTGGATAGAGTCTGGGTATTGGAGGTCTCTTTGTTTTTTCATTTAGCTATGGCCTTTCCGGGTTTGCAGGGGTTCACATGGAAGATCTGAGCTTATTCCGGAGACTCGGGGCTTATCGCGATGGCTCAAAGCTTCAACATGTTTGAACGGGGGTCAATGGTTTTGGGTATATGGCATGGGATCACCGAGAAAGTTTCAAATAGGGCAAGAGTGGTTTGACATTTTATGCAGCGGGGATGCGATAGCATCAAGGGAGTGACACGTGACAAGATGGGATGGTGGTAAAACTGCCCATTTCGCAAGTCTTGAAGGTTTTCAAACCTCATTCGATTGGAATTGCGATAATGATTGTGGGCCATCGTATCGCGTAGCCGAGATTTGACGCTAGTCAGGATATAAATGTATTGCAATAGATAACGAATGAGGTGGGTCCCGGGGGTATACAGAGTAGTGGGTTTATTAAATGTGGGGTTTGTATAACGTGGGGCCCGAGGAAGCTTTCAAGTGAAGACACATTAATCATAAGGTGAGGCCATGGTTATATCGGTGTGGGGGTAAAAATTTGAAAGGCGGGGGGCTTAAATATATAAGGAGTCGGGTATTTAAAATAAAACATAGTTCTATTTAAATAGTGGGGCCCGAAAAATATTAATTTCAAAAAAAAATTAAAAAAAGGGTTTTTACATTGTTTTGAAGGAAAAGAGGGGAATGAGTGAAAGAAAGGGTTTAAATGGGGTTTTTAAGCAAATGGAGGTGGGGGTTTAGCATAGGAAAGGGGTTAAAATAAGGGTTTTAGCGTCAAAAATGGAGTTTCTGAGTAAGAGAGTGATATGAATAGGTGAAATGAGAGATAGTGAATAGGTTAAATGGAAAATAATGAAGGCAGTGAGATTTCTGAAAATAAATGATAGTTGGACAATATTATTTTCAGCTGACAGTAGAAAATCCATGGTCATTTAGTCAGACTGTAGAATATAAGAGACTAACAGTGGCTCCAGCTAGGGAGGGTAGCTCCTTTAGGAGGTGTCAAGAACCTCAGATCTCTGGATTTTGTAGATCAATGGCCTTTTTGTATTTGGCTGATATTCATCCTCTAGTTGCTAATATGCTGCAATTCTTTGTGACTTTGGCCTTCAGAATTTAAACATCATGCTTCGTGCAAAGTAATTCATCCTACCCATTATTCTAACTCTAACATTTTTTCTTCATTTCATGGTTGCATTTAGACTTGAAAACCTTGACATATTTTTCTTTTGAAAATAAAACTATCTAAATCTACCCTTATAACTTCCAAAGGCTCAGATTAGACTGATGAGCTCTTTTATTCTCTACCTAACTACTTATCTTCCAGGATTAAATAGTTTGAGAGATTTTCATTCACTTACTATCAACATGAAATTTAAAGCATGAAAGAATCAATATTAAGAAGTTCGATCATCATGAATTGTGGCATTTTGGACAAGCTACACACAATATTATTTTGAAAAAAGTAAACTAAACTGAGGGTTTTGTTCTTGAATCTTTTATTTATCATTTTTTCCTCTTTTTCCTTATTGGTTTCAGATTTAGTCTTTTGAACCGATATCATTTTATATCTACCTACTAATAAGCCAATTTTAAATAGTTTGGAAAATCTTCATTTTCTAACTTATCAACAAAAATTCAAAATTTGTTCAATCATGTTTAGGATGTATGACTGAACAAGACTTTATTTTTCAAAAGTAGTGGAATTTTGACTTGCACACTTTCAGAAATGTCTATATTTTTGTATGGGGCTTACCTCTTTCTTTTATCTACCATCTTTTCTTCTTTTCTTTCTTTCTTTTTGTATCAATTTTCCTGAGATTTTTGTTTAAGAAATGTTATATACAATGAAAAACTTAAAACTGAGATTCTCAGCTAAAATAATGCTTCAGCATCCTGCCATTGACATAACCTCCAAACAATTTTGTTCCATCCATTTATTGTAGGAAAAATGCATTATTATCTTTCACAGAAGGAATTAGGTATGGACCTTTCCATAGATTATCAAATTTTCCTTGCTTGTCTTTGTCCTCTCTTCTTGAATCCCACTTCATCACTTGGTCTCCAATGTTAAAATAATTTTCCTTGGTCCTTTTTTCAAAGAGCTTCTTGATGTTTTCTTGTAACAACTGTGTTTTTTTATATACTCCTTCTCTGGTTTGCTGCAGGTGAACAGTCTAGTTTATTCTTCTTTATATGTCATTTTCTTCAGACTACACCTCTTGAATGAGCTTCATTACTGGCACTCCCAAGATTGTTGGGAAAACTGCATATGTTCCATAGAATAGCTAATAATGAGACATATCAATTGATTTCTTATTTGTTAGCCTATTTACTCATAGTGCATGTACCAAATTGTTGTGCTTGATTTCTTGTTTTCTTCCAACAACTTTTTGATGATGTTCACCAAGCTTTTGTTTGAGGATTCAGCCAAGCCATTACCTTGAGGGCAATAAGATGTGGAATAACCCAATGTAATTTGATACTTGTGGCACAAATCCACCATTTTCTTTGATTTAAAAGAAGCAGCATTGTCAGTAATGATTTTTCTAGGATAGCCAAACCTAGATAAAATATTTTTTTCAAGGAATCTGATAATTACTGAGTCTGTGGCAGCCCTGGAGGGAATGGATTATGTTATCTCTCAGATTTTCCTTGAAGTTGTTGGAAGAGGAAAGGGGTCCGAGGTAACTACAAACCAATCTTTTAGGTACAGAATCTAGCTAATTTGTACCGAGAGAGGGCTCTCTCTGTAAAATTTAGCTTTGTTTTGCAAGGTATTAGGCTAGTTATAAAGTCCAGGGCTTTTGCTTGAATTTGAATGGTGGAATTCTGTAACTGAGGGCAAGATTAAGTAGTTTCAGGCCATTGGGCTATGGAGTCAAAAGATGGTTTCACTGGATTAATTTTATCAGCAAAATATGGCTTTACAGGGCAAGATAATCAAACCAAAGAACAATTATATATCTAAAGTGAATGGAATGGAATTCAAACGGATGAAAGGCAATAAAGAATCTTTCAACACATTCAAGAGAAGAGAAATAGATTGATTATCAATAAAGAGAATTTAAGTATTCTTTACTAAATAACCAACGATATATGAACTAGACAAACATGAGCAATTGAGAATTCATTGTTTAATCCAGTTTAGAGGAAAACATTTAGAATAATAACGACTGAAATCAGATTACACATAAGTACTTTCTGATTTAATCCTTTTTGTTAAATATCAAGATAATGAAACACAGATGATATTGTAAACAAATATTAAACTTCAAAACATGAGATAGAGATGACTTATTGATCCTTCATTTGACACATGAATCCTGAGAAAAGTCTTCTGCCTCAATTCCTTGTCCAGTTTTGCCACGAAAAGTTTCTCCAAAGCTCTTTATTCCAAAATATTCAATGTTACATCAGAGTATAAGAATCCACCCTCAATAATCCGATTGAGGGCTTATTTATACAAAAAATCATACAAAATATCTCTTAACAAAACGAGATATAATCTAAGATGACTCACAAATAAGTTACAATAAAAATAGAGACAAATTGTCTCGTAAATAAGACAAAAAGCAACTGATGTTGTGCTGTTTCCTCCTTTTGAGAATGTGCTGGAGGCAGGACCTATATTTTGGCTCATTGTTGTCCTCTTCAGTAATTTTGTTCTAACTGCCTTGCTTCACTGATACTCTTTGTTCTTACTGATACACTTTTAACTGAACCGATACTCTTTGACCTTTGTTTATCCCTTTATCCTTTATACTGTAGTAAATAGGAAAAATTTCATATAAGGATAAATTTTACAAAAGTTCCAACAGATCTTCCCACCATTTATCTTCTGCTATTCTTGTCCGTTGAAGCTTCCTCAATGTTTCATCAGCCTCGGTATATCTGAAGAAATTAGGCTGATTAGGAAACAAATGCTTTACTTCATGTTCTAGATAAAACAAATTCTCTAATCTGTCATGAAGATTCCTTCCTGTAGGTAATGTTGCTTCTGATGAAATGGTTGAGGAACTAGCAATGGAATGATTGTGAGCATGTATGTCCAATTTCTTGACATAAGTTTCCAAGTCCATTATTTTATCTTTTGAAACCATAGGGCTAGGCAACCCTTTATTCAATAAAACATCAAACCTTTCTCTGAAAGCAATGATTTCACTTTGCATGTCAAAACACCTTCGTTCTAAATTTTGCATAAGATTTCTTTTAGTAAAAACTCTTTTGATCTCCAACATTGTTGCAGTTCTGTCCTAAATACCCAAATCTGCAAGTTGTTGTCTGGTTTGGGTGTTTAGAAACTGTATAAGCTGATTGGCTTCCTCAGGCCTATTTCCTAATTCTGCTCGTGTATTCTCAACTTCATCCAGAGCTACTTTGACCAAATCATTTTGCTCGTATATTATCTGGATTGAAGACCAGATATATTTTATTGACTGAATAATATCATCCCAAATAATGTCATTTATTTCTCTTAAAGGTTTCTCCAATGTGAGATCCCTTTCCAAAGCTTTAACTAATTTTTCCAACTTTTTGACTTCTCTTGTTTTGTCAGCAACAGTCATTTTTGAAAGATCATATTTCTGTTCCAAATTAATAAGCTGTAACTTTGTGCGCTGAAGTTCTGTTACTTGAAGTTTCAAGTCATTCATTGATTTTATTAGTTCTTATGTACTCAAATTTGAAGTATTTACCTGTGATGGCTCTGTTGATTGACCTGTTGGTTGACTTGTTGTACCTGTGATAACCTCTGTTGTAGATACTGGAACACTAGACTGCTTGTCTTTTAAAGCTTGTTCAAGCTATTTTTCTATTTCAGTCAGTCGCTCATTCATTTTTAAGAGCAACTCCATCATTTCTTCTTCAGAATTCTTCTTTATTACTTCTTCAGTTTGAGGATGTCTGGAGGCTGGCAATTTCAACTGCTTTCTCAAAGCTGCAATGTCATCATCTTTTTTCTTGATTAGAGCTTCTATACCTTTGACATCCTTTGGATTGTGACCCAAACCAATTATTATTTCCTCCAATGTTTTTATCCTGTTATCTTTGGCTTGAGAAGAAGCCTTTTCAAGCTGCAATTGTGTACTAGTGTTCTCCAAAGAATCCTATAACCTGTGAGCTGCCATGGCCCTATCAATCAAAGTAGAATAGATCATTTCACCAGTCTTCTTATGTAATTCAATTTGATCTAAAGGATGGATATCCTTTGCTAGGATTTAAAATTTTGTCCTAATATAATCAGCAGCTGCTTGGGGTTGTTGCACCTTGGGTTTGAAATGGCTCATTATCATTTTTCCCTGTTGGATGTCAAAAGCTGACATCAATCTTTCTTGATTCTTTGGAGCCATTTTCAAATATTGATTATATACTTGAATTCTCAGTGGATCATTCCTGGCCTTGACATTGATAAATGTTTTCTTTATATCTCCTGCATCTTTAACTGGTGTTTTGAAAGAAGATATTTTAATACTTTGTTGCTTCTGTAGCTCTTTCCTTTGTGAGGTAGTGGATGCTCCACTGACTGTACATGTTTGTTGACTTCCCAATTGTTCTGGTCCTTGACTATCAAGGATTTCATCAATAGATTCTACTTCTGGAGGAGTATTCAATTTTTGTCTCTTGGCCTGAGGCTATTGTGAAGATCCCGTGAGAGGGGTAGCAGCTTCAGCTTCTCTCTTTTTTCCCTTTTCCACATTTAATGGAGTTTGCAAAATTGATATTTCTACTAGATTGGTTTGAACGGAAGAAACCTATAATTGATCCTGTCCTTTGGAAGTTTGAGGTTGTTCTGTCATAGTGAATGTTTCTTTAACTTGTGTATCAACCCCTTTCTCTTTTCGCTTAGATGATAATGCAATATTTTCTTGTAACTCTTGCTGAATAATCCCAGCTGAGGAAGGAACAACCTCTGATCTTGGTACCTATTTTTTCTTTTGGAGATAGAAGGTACTGTTTAAGGTGGATAATCTTCTGAGAGGCTTGACTGCAATTTTCTTCGATAGGATAAAGGTTGGCGGACTTCAAAAATTTGAAATTTGAAATTTCTGCATGGAAGGTGTATTTGTTTTCTACGTACAAAATAATGAAAAAGACGTGAATTTTTATTTTATTGGCAAAGTAAAATGGGGGGTGAATTTTTTATTATTTTAATAAATGACGTCATCCTGTACGACAGATGAGTCACAGGAAAAGGTGGTAAATGGTTTATTCCACACCACTTTTGAGGGAAGGTGGTTTTGGGCGGAGAGGCAACGAATCCATAGAACACATGACATGTGTCCAAGGTACTAATTGAAAACCACTGGCATTTCGCGCGTTAATGCTCAGATTGGGGATGGCCAGTGGAATTAATGATAGTCGTCGATCTTGGAGCGGCCGATCGAACGGTAGACGGGACAGGGAATTGATAGGGTTTTAATGGCACGGGCCCAACGCATTTTATTACGAATTAATCATTTCAGAAGCATTTTGATTGGTGGGGCAGGTTCTTAATTAATTGTGAGGATTAATTAAGTCCTTTATGCAGTGTGAAAGTGATCGGGAATGGTTTTTAAACCAGAGTCAAAGTTAGGGTATGGGTTACTAACTCAAGTTAAGCGTCGGGCAAATTGAAAATACAAAGGGGATGAGTTATTTGTTTGAATTTTTAGTTTAAACTAAACTTCGGGTTTGTTTTTGTTTTAAACACGTAAAACATGTTTAAAAGTTTTTCCATATATATATTTTATTATATAGTAATTAAATCAATGCGATTTATTTACCATAGGGGGCGGGAATAGAATTAAAGATATTTTTTTAGCCAAAAGGGAATATAAAGTGGGTTTTTTATTTGAAATAATTGGGAATTAAATACTTTTGGCTAAAAATTATAATACAAGGGTTTTGGGAATATTATATAAAAAAGGGGCTATATAATATAGGAAAGGGTTATTTCTATAAGGAGTTAATAAATAAAATCAATGTTAATATGACAAGGGGACAAGGTAAACTTCAAAATACATTAATATAACTAAGAAAGTGAAGTTTTTAGAAGAAAATTGCATTATAATCACTTCATCACTTAAACTTAGGAGAAAATGTGATTTTGAGGGTTTTTATGGAATATCTCATGATTTTCCGAAGTAAAATGGAATTTTTACTTTAGGAAAGAATTTTTTGAAGTAAATGAGTGTGATGATGAATGATTTTAAGTACTTAGGTTTTTTCCAATTATTAGGCCGAGGGTCCGGTCCCTCCAAAAGTCAAGGAAATGCCTTGAGCCCCTTTAATTTTCAAATACCTTAGCACTTAGGGGAAATTAGTGAAATATTTAGGGAAAAATGAAGGGGAAGTTAATAATCTTGACTTTGCTTTGCTGTGAATTTTTTCCAATGTAGTATCTGCCTTTGCACTTGTGATGAAATTAAAATTGAACACATTTGGAACCATCATTCATCACATGTAATTCTGCAACAACATCTACCTACCATACCTACTTACTCTACCATTTTATCTTCTTTATTAGGGTGCACTTAGACTGGCAAACCCTTATCAATCTTCTTTTTCTTTTACATGGCAAACCTATCTAAGTCTACACTTATTACATCCAAGGGCTTAGATTAAACTGTTGAGCACCTTTTATTAACTCTACCTATCTACTTATCTGCCAAGATTAAACTGTTTAGTCAGATATTTATTCTCTATTCTACAACATGAAATTGAAAAATGAATAAGTCAAGTTTAAACAGTTTGACTCTTCATAAATTGTGGCAAAAGTTTGACAAGTTGCACACAATAGCTTATTACAGAAAATGAAATAGTAGTGGAATTTAGACTTGCACACTTTCCTGGTCTATTTTTTGTTTGAGGTTCATTTTTTCACTTTTTTGACCATATTATTCTTTTCACCCTTTGATTTTTCTTTTAGGGTATACCCTCTTTACATTTTTTAAATTTTTTGATTTTTTGAAAATATGGAAACCTTTGCAAGAAGAAAAGGTATGAACATATTGCATAGCTCATCGATTCAATCATGAAATATGACACCTATTGGTATAGGAGTCTAACACTGGCTCCACTTGTGGATGGCTTTTCCTTGTGAAAATTCAAGAACAGCAGGTCAGTTGGCGTCAAAGTAATTATGAATGAACCATGGAATCTTCTTCTTTTTTGTTGCTTTTTTTTATTTATGATAGTAAAATTTCTGGAGCTTAGGGCCTTCTCTTCGGGCTTCAACTCCAGCAAGTCACCATCCAATCCAAACTCAAAACTTTGTTTCCCAGTTAGGAATCTTCCGCCTTGTTCCAATTCCAAACATGCATTTACTGTGGTTGAAAATATTGAATTGAATATAGTCCTTTTTCTGCAACCGTAAATCTGATCTGAAACTAAAACAACACACAAAAATTTTCAAACCAACTTAATGAAAAACTAGCTGAAAATTGAAAACTAAAAAAAAATGCTCAAAATTATGAGCTTATTAGCACTCATTTGCCTACTCTAATCTACTAAAAATATTATTAAAATAGGTAATAAAAAAATGCCAATGAAGCCAATCAAGTAGCTGTAAAAATAAATGGATAACTTGATTGCTTGTGATCAAAATTGGAAGTATATTATGATCATGTGCCTTTATAATCAATGATAAGATGTGAAATGGAAATTGCTGATATATTTGATCCTCATAGATAAAACATGTTTGTAGATTTGAGGTAAAAATATCCTCCATATAATTTGCTATAAGATCATTAAAAGAATACTGTATGATTTGTGTTTCTAGGCCTTCAATTACTAATTGTTCAGTTGTATTCTAAATATTAATCCTTGAAACTATTTCCTCAGTCTTGTGTTTGAAAGAATAACCATCCTCAATATGCAGGTCAAAAGATAGTACAATTTCCTCTTGCTTTGGAGAAGGAAGATTTTCAAATAATTCTTTAGGATTTCGGAAATTATATGACTGAATTTGAGAATGCAAAAGTTTGATTTCATTTTCATAATTTTCAGAAATTATCTCAAGAACACATATTTTCAGTTTAGGAGAATATTTTCTTGATTTCAAAAGAAGAAAGAAAGCTCTTAAAAAATCCTCATCAAGCTGAAGTTCTAATAACTCATCCCTCAAAATAGCTAGTGATTGTTCTGGGAAATTATCTTGAATTGGGAGAACATAATTATCATCATACTGATCATATTTAGGAAAATCTTCAGAAGAAGGAATGTCATCAATTATAAACAATGGATCAGCAGATTTTTCTTCCAACAATCCTAATATATCTTGATTGGATTGGTTGCATTCTGTTTGAAAATCATTGTTTTGTTCAATAGGCGTGATATCAAGCAATGGGCCTTTTTGGGAAGGTAGAATAACATGAGCATCAACCTGTTCTTTTGTCCGTTCATGGATAAAAAATTTTGTACATTCATCAACATTAGAAGAAGTAGAAACAATTTCTTCATTATGTAAATATTTTGAGGATGGTTGCATGTTTAGAAGCAAATTGATTTCTTCTTCGGTGAGGGGGGGTGGGAATATCTGAATTCTTAGATTGAAATGACAATTGTTTTTTCCCTTATCTAAAAGTTGATCATGAGGTTGAATATTTTCTTTAACTTAATTCAAAACATTAAATGAAACATCATTTGTTAATACAGAGGGGCTTTGTGGATCTTGATTTATCTCCTGACTTATTTCATCTTTGTTTAACTCCTCTTGATTATTATGACATTTAACTTGAGAATGAAAGTTTTGGACTTCTTCTAATAAATCTTCAGGATGCCAATTTTCAAAATCTTCATCAATATTTTTAAGGTAATGTATAAGATCTTCATCTTGATCACAACAATTTTCAGCTAATGATAAATATGGAAAATCTTATTTGTAATGCTCATAAAATACCTTATGAAAATCTTTTAGAGAAAACAAACTTGCGGGTTTGAGAGCTTCATACCATTCCCTTTATTTTCCTTCTAAGGTTCCCATGAATATTTTCATGAGGCAATCCTCATGCCAATCACCCTTCAATCTTGATGAGTGTATATGAAATTTAATGAGATGTAATAAAGGATCATCAATATTCTCATCTTGAAACATAGGAAGATTTTCACTCCAATTTACCTTTGGTAGTTTGTGTGGAAATCCAGGTATGTGATTTCTGCTCATGGGAGCATATCTTCGTTTTATTCTTGGATCATCTTGAAAATTAGCCATAATGAAAAGCCACTTTATCTATACAACCAAGTTAGATCCTTATATAAAATAAAATACATATTGAATCTTAACGAGAAAGAACATAATGTCTTGGATTAAGATCCAAGTTGAAAGCCTGATCTTTCCATATTGTTCCTCCAGGTTCATTCCTCCAGTGGAGTCTTGATTGTGAAATGGATTTTGGAGTCGCCAGGTGGATGATTTTAACCTTTGTGTGTCTGATCCCTGTCCACCATCATAGATCAGATCTAAACTCGTAAAAAAATTCTGAAGAAAAGTTAGTTCTTTAAGGAAACCAAATTTTGAGTATTTTATGATTATTTTGTTTTTTATGAATTTTCAAAACAACTTCAATGATTTCTTTAAGAGGCTTTAGATATGAGATTTAAATTTTCTCAAATATTTATTGAACTAGAGAAACTGATTAAATGTCTGAAACCAAAGTTCAGTCTATAAACTAGACCGGAGAATGACTGAAGTAGCATTTATTTACTATGAAATTGCAGAGAAAAAGCATTTCAAAGGATACCTGGCTAATCTTCAGGTTCCGTCTGTAGTTTATAAATCAAACAATAGTAACAATAAAATGATTCAGGTCCCCAGTGGATTCGCCACTATGTTATCTCTCAGATTTAACTTGAAGTTTTTGGAAGAGGAAAGGGGTCCGAGGTAACCACAAACCAATCTTTTAGGTACAGAATCTAGCCAATCTGTACCCAGAGAGGGCTCTCTATGTAAAATTTAGCTTTGTTTTGCAAGGTATTAGGCTAGTTATAAAGTCCAGGGGTTTTGCTTGAATTTGAATGGTGGAATTATGTAACTGAGGGCAAGATTAAGTAGTTTCAGGCCATTGGGCTATGGAGTCAAAAGATGGTTTCACTGGATTAAGTTTATCAGCAAAAGATGGCTTTACATGGCAAGATAATCAAACCAAAGAACAATTATAGATCTAAAGTGAATGGAATGGGATTCAAACGGATGAAAGGAAATAAAGAATCTTTCAACACATTCAAGAGAAGAGAAATAGATTGATTATCAATAAAGATCAGTTAAGTATTCTTTACTAAATAACCAAAGATATATGAACTAGACAAACAGGAGCAATTGAGAATTCGTTGTTTAATCCAGTTTAGAGGAAAACATTTAGAATAAGAAAGACTACACCTAAGTACTTTATGATTTAATCCTTTTCGTTAAATATCAAGATAATGAAACACAGATGATATTGTAAACAAATATTAAACTTCAAAACATAAGATAGAGATGACTTATTGATCCTTCATTTGATGCATGATTCCTGAGAAAAGTCTTCTGCCTCAATTCCTTGTCCAGTTTTGCCACGAAACGTTTCTCCAAAGCTCTTTATTCCAAAATATTCAATGTTACATCAGAGTATAAGAATCCACCCTCAATAATTCAATTGAGGGCTTATTTATACAAAAAATCATACAAAATATCTCTTAACAAAACGAGATATAATCTAAGGTGACTCACAAATAAGTTACAATAAAAATAGAGACAGATGGTCTCATAGATAGGACAAGAACTAACCGATGTTGTGTTGTTTCCTCCTTTTGAGAATGTGCTAGAGGAAAGACCTATATTTTAGCTCATCGTTCTCCTCTTCAGTAATTTTGTTCTAACTGACTTGCTTCACTGATACTCTTTGTTCTTACTAATACACTTTAACTGAACTGATACTCTTTGACCTTTGTTTGTCCCTTTATCCTTTATACTGTAGTAATAGGCAAAATTTCATATAAGGATAAATTTTACAAAAGTTCCAATAGATCTTCCCACCATTTATATTCTACTATTCTTGTCCGTTGAAGCTTCCTCAATGTTTCATCAGCCTCAGTATATCTGAAGAACTTAGGCTGATTAGGAAAAAAATGCTTTACTTCATGTTCTAGATAAAAAAAATTCTCTAATCTGTCATGAAGATTCCTTCCTGTAGGTAATGTTGCTTCCAATGAAATGGTTGAGGAACTAGAAATGAAATGATTGTGAGCATGTATGTCCAATTTCTTAACATAAGTTTCCAGGTCCATTCTTTTATCTTCTGAAACCATAGGGCTGGGCAACCCTTTATTCAATAAAACATCAAACCTTTCTCTGAAAGCAATGATTTCACTTTGTATGTCAAAACACCTTCGTTCTAAATTTTGCATAAGAGTTCTTTTAGTAAAAACTCTTTTTATCACCAAGATTGTTGCAGTTCTGTCCTGAATACCCATATCTACAAGTTACTATCTAGTTTGGGTGTTTATAAACTGTATAAGCTGATTGGCTTCCTAAGGCCTATTTCCTAATTCTGCTCATGTATTCTCAACTTCACCCAGAGCTACTTTGACCAAATCATTCTGCTCAAACATTATCTGGATTGAGGACCAGATATCTTTTATTTACTGAATAATATCATCCCAAAGAATGTCATTTATTTTTCTTAAAGGTTTCTCCAATGTGAGATCCCTTTCCAAAGCTTTAATTAATTTTTCCAGCTTTTTGACTTCTCTTGTTTTGTCAGCAACAGTCATTTTTGAAAGATCATATCTTTGTTCCAAACTAATAAGTTGTAACTTTGTGCGCTGAAGTTCTGTCACTTGCAGTTTCAAGTCATTCATTTGCTTTACTAATTCTTCTGTACTCAAATTTGAAGTATTTACCTGTGATGGCTTTGCTGGTTGACCTGTTAGACCTGTGATAACCTCTGTTGTAGATACTGGAACACTGGACTGCTTTTCTTTTAATGCTTGTTCCAGCTCTTTTTCTATTTCAGTCAGTTGCTCATTCATTTTCAAGAGAAACTCCATCATTTCTTCTTCAGAATTCTTCTTTATTACTTCTTCAGTTTGAGGATGTCTTGAAGTTGGCAATTTCAACTACTTTCTCAAAGCTGCAATGTCATCATCTTTTTTCTTGATTAGAACTTCTATACCTTTGACATCCTTCGGATTGTGACCCAAACCAATTATTATTTCCTCCAATGTTTTTATCCTGTTATCTTTGGCTTGAGAAGAAGCCTTTTCAAGCTGCAATTGTGTACTAGTGTTCTCCAAAGAATCCTGTAACCTCTGAGCTGCCATGGCCTTATCAGTCAAAGTAGAATAGATCATTTCACCAGTCTGCTTATGTAATTCAATCTGATCTAAAGGATGGATATCCTTTGCTAGGATTTCAAAGTTTGTCCTAATATAATCAGCAACTGCTTGGGGTTGTTGCACCTTGGGTTTGAAATGTCTCATTATCATTTTTCCCTGTTGGATGTCAAAAGATGACATCAATATTTCTTGATTCTTTGGAGCCATTTTCAAATATTGATTATATACTTGAATTCTCAGTGGATCATTCGTGGCCTTGATATTGATAAATGTTTTCTTTATATCTCCTGCATCTTTAACTGGTGTTTTGAAAGAAGATATTTTAATACTATGTTGCTTCTGTAGCTCTTTCCTTTGTGAGATAGTGGATGCTCCACTGACTATACCTGTTTGTTGACTGCCCAATTGTTCTGGTCCTTGACTATCAAGGATTTCATCAATAGATTCTACTTCTGGAGGAGTATTAAATTTTTGTCTCTTGTCCTGAGGCTGTTGTGAAGATCTAGTGAGAGGGGTAGCAGCTTCAGCTTCTCTCTTTTTTCCCTTTTCCACATTTAATGGAGTTTGCAAAATTGATATTTCTACTGGATTGGTTTGAAAGGAAGAAACCTGTACTTGGTCCTGTCCTTTGGAAGTTTGAGGTTGTTCTGTCATAGTGAATGTTTCTTTAACTTGTGTATCAACCTCTTTCTCTTTTCCCTTAGATGATAATGCAATATTTTCTTGTAACTCCTGCTGAATAATCTCAGCTGAGGAAGTACCAACCTCTGATCTTGGTACCTATTTTTTCTTTTGGAGATATCAGGTACTATTTAAGGCGGATAATCTTCTAAGAGGCTTGACTGCAATTTTCTTCGATAGGATAAAGGTTGGCGGACTTCAAAAATTTGAAATTCGAAATTTCTACATGGAAGGTGTATTCGTTTTCTGCGTACAAAATAATCAAAAAGACGCAAATTTTTGTTTTATTGGCAAAGTCAAATGGGGGGTGAATTTTTTATTATTTTAATAAATGATGTCATCCTGTACGACAGATGAGTCACAGGAAAAGGTGGTAAATGGTTTATTCCACACCACTTTTGAGGGAAGGCGGTTTTGGGTGGAGAGGCAGCGAATCCATAGAACACACGACACGTGGCCAAGGTACTATTTGAAAACCACTTGCATTTCATGCGTTAATGCTCGGATCGGGGATGGCCAGCGGAATTAATGACAGCCGTCGATCTTGGAGTGGTTGATCGAACGGTGGACGCGACAAGGAGTTGATAGGGTTTTAATGGCGCGGGCCCAATGCATTTTATTATGAATTAATCATTTCGGGAGCATTTTGATTGGTGGGGCAGGTTCTTAATTAATCGTGAGGATTAATTAAGTCGTTTATGCAGCGGGAAAGTGATCGGGAATGGTTTTTAAACCAGATTCAAAGTTAGGGTATGGGTTACTAACTCAAGTTAAGTGTCGGGCAAATTGAAAATACAAAGGGGATGAGTTATTTGTTTGAAGTTTAGTTTAAACTAAACTTCGGGTTTGTTTTTATTTTAAACACGTAAAACATGTTTAAAAGTTTTTCCATATATATTTTTTATTATACCGTAATTAAATCAATGCGATTTATTTACCATAGGGGGCGAGAATAGAATTAAAGATATTTTTTTAGCTAAAAGGGAATATAAAGTGGGTTTTTTATTTGAAATAACTGGGAATTAAATACTTTTGGCTAAAAATTATAATACAAGGGTTTTGGGAATATTATATAAAAAAGGGGCTATATACTATAGGAAAGGGTTATTTCTATAAGGAGTTAATAAATAAAATCAATGTTAATATGACAAGGGGACAAGGTAAACTTCAAAATACATTAATATTACTAAGAAAGTGAAATTTTTAGAAGAAAATTGCATTATAATCACTTCATCACTTAAACTTAGGAGAAAATGTGATTTTGAGGGTTTTTATGGAATATCTTATGATTTTCCTAAGTAAAATGGAATTTTTACTTTAGGAAAGAATTTTTTGAAGTAAATGAGTGTGATGATGAATGATTTTAAGTACTTAGGTTTTTTCCAATTATTAGGCCGAGGGTCCGGTCCCTCCAAAAGTGAAGGAAATGCCTTGAGCCCCGTTAATTTTCAAATACCTTAGCACTTAGGGGAAATTAGTGAAATCTTTAGGGAAAAATGAAGGGGAAGTTAATAATCTTGACTTTGCTTTGTTGTGAACTTTTTCCAATGTAGTATCTGCCTTTGCACTTGTGATGAAATTAAAATTGAACACATTTGGAACCATCATTCATCACATGCAATTCTACAACAACATATACCTACCCTACCTACTTACTCTACCATTTTATCTTCTTTATTAGGGTGCACTTAGACTGGCAAACCCTTATCAATCTTCTTTTTCTTTTACATGGAAAACCTATCTAAGTCTACACTTATTACATCCAAGGGCTCAGATTAAACTGTTGAGCACCTTTTATTAACTCTACCTATCTACTTATCTGCCAAGATTAAACTGTTTGGTTAGATATTTATTCTCTATTCTACAACATGAAATTTAAAAATGAATAAGTCAAGTTTAAACAGTTTGACTCTTCATAAATTGTGGCAAAAGTTTGACAAGCTGCACACAATAGCTTATTACAGAAAATGAAATAGTAGTGGCATTTAGACTTGCACACTTTCCTGGTCTATTTTTTGTTTGAGGTTCATTTCTTCACTTTTTTGACCATATTATTCTTTTCGCCCTTTGATTTTTCTTTTAGGGTATACCCTCTTTACATTTTTTAAATTTTTTGATTTTTTGAAAATATGGAAACCTTTGCAAGAAGAAAAGGTATGAACATATTGCATAGCTCATCGAGTCAATCATGAAATATGACACCTATTGGTATAGGATTCTATAAGATTCTATCCACTTTTTAAAATAGTCAGTTGCAGTAAGGATCAACTTATGTTGGGAAGAGGACGAAGACTGGATTTCTCCAATGAAATCTAGAACCCACTGTTGAAAAGGAGCTTCAACAGAAATTGTTTGTAATGGTAAAGGCATCGGTTTTCTTTTTCCCTCAAGGATTTGGCATTTATAGCAGGAAATTACCATTTTGTGTGTTGGGGTGTGGAGCCTGATTTTCATCCTGATTCAGAGATCCTTGCTTTAGCTAGATGTATACCCCAGGAAAACTGTACACTTGTGCAGCGCGAACTTGTCCCCCCAGTGGGGTCTGGGGGGGCTGACCCCTCGGCTGGGGGGTTCGGGGGCCAGCAGTCCCCCAGCGGGGGTTTCGGGGGTAGCGCCCCCGAAGCTAAAAATAGATGTAAAATTTCCTTGTAAAAGTATAGTAATTTCTAGTCAATCTGGGCTGTTCGTTAGGCGGATGATCTGACAGTAGAAGTTATGTTTAGTTTAGCTTTTTTTGCCCTAGAAGGAAACCCTTCTATTGGTATGAGGGTATTATATTGCGGCTGTGTATTATATGTGTATTCTCCTAGCGGGAAATAGACAGGGAGACTGTGAAAGAGAATAGAGGATATTATAGCAGATCTACTGTAGGTTTTGTCTCTTAATTTTGCTGGATAATAGAAAGGAAGGACTGGCTGTTCAGGGTGGACGTAGCCCAGACTGGGTGACCCACGTATATCTGTGTCTCTCTGGTTTTATGTGTTTTTTGTGCTTGTATTTTCTTAGGTAAACTCGACTCGGGATAGAATAAATGTTGACTAGGGTAAATAGTAGTGGTTTTGGGGCAGATGGTATTGTGCACCCATGGTTTTCAGCCCATGGTATTGCATGTAATGGAGCCTATAAAAGGCTGGGAATAATTCATTGTAATGTAGGTTTGGAGGTGAGTGGTGAAGGCTCAGTTGGCCTGATTGGCCAGGGTTGTGGCCAATGGTTAATGAAATTTCATTGGTTGGGTTTTTCCCCAGAGTTTGGGGTTTTCCTAGTTAAATATTTGTGTTAATGTTTATGATTTGTTGTTGGCCTCTTTTATGTTTATTTCTCTCAGTAAATTATTTATTTTTCCTGTGGTAAATTCCTAACAACTATTTTGGTTGAAAATGAATCCGATTGGGGCTAGTTTTCCAAGTGAAATGCAATCAAATGGATGAGATCATGAGAATCAAATCTGTGGATGATTTGATGTGCCTAGATCGATCAGAGCCATGATCCAATTCCTAAGTTCTTGATAACGTTAGACAAGTCATACATGGTTGCATGAGCTTGAGTGGGAGTCGATGCCGGGATGCACAAGGGAATCCTCTGTCACTACCAGATTCGAGTAACAATGTGGAAAACAGGAACAATATCATTTTGGATTCAATGGTTTTTTTTTTTATTGACCTGATGGAAAGAAAGATTAGCAAAAAGTTTTTCCTCAATGAAGGTGAGTCTGAAGCATACATCGAAATGTTTCCCATGGCGAATGTTGGAAGCATCAGTTCAATGGAGACGGATTTGAGAAGGGCTTCTCTTAACGTGCAAATATGCGCCAAAGAAATCGATTGCAGGCTTGTGCTGCATAGATTTGAGATCCCAGAAACGGTTCCATGTTCATGCCATTTTTTATGAAGCATTCTCAAATTAGAGAATGTGTGTAGCCTATTGTCATATATCATGTGATGCCCTGATCACCATTTGATGGTTGGTAGAATCAAATTGTTGGGATCTGCACTGAAGCCAATCCGTGACACGGTGGTTGGGTCACGTAGTAATCGAAGAGAGTTCTGGCATGTTGAGGAATTCGTGAAGGGACTTGCAGTGCAAATGTTGGCAGTGACATGGAGATGCATTTTGTAGTGATATCCAAGAGGATTCAAATCAAAGGATGGCCTGCAGGTCAAGGAACGATTCTCCAACGTAGATGACAGAGGTGTGCAAACAAGTTTTTGCATGGACTCCTTAATGGTGAAGGAGTATAAATTTGAGATAATTTAGATGGCTACAAGTAGCACGTTTAATGTGGAGGCCATGGTAGCACCAGTGGTGGAGCTGGTGGTTGTGGAGGCCATGACGACATCTCGAACTTGTTAGGAGCGGGATGATAATCCATGAAATTTTTGCACCATGGAGAGTATGTCACTCATGGTGTTTCATGGTCAAAAACAACAAATCAGAATGAATGAGGAGAGTTGTTGTAGTTGTAAAAGATAAGCCATGAACAAGGAAATTTTGACGAGTGGAAGTAGGAGGAGAATTACAAGGCCGAGGAGAACATAGATGGGAAGAAGTTGCGGGTTTGCCAACAGTGTGAAGGTCAGGCATGACCTGAATTATTTAATGGATGGCTGCATGGGCCTCATTGGCTTAGAATCAAATTGAAACTATCTATGAAATCTTCAACGACATTTGCATCTTCAACGGTGTTTGCATATAGATGAGAGATCGAGACAGAGAAAGGAGAAGAAATAGGCGATCCAGGTTCAAATCTGCAGAGAGGAAGTTGAAATAGAGACGCTCCAGGTCAAGATCGAGAGGAGAAATAGAAGTCTCGGTCTTGGTCCAAGTCTTCCTTACAAATCTAGTCATGATAAGAAATGCCGAAGGATCGATGGCAATGACAAAGAATGCCAACAGGTCATCGTGGTCTCAGAAATCGTAGATCATAGTGCTGAAGAGATGCACAACAATGGAAAGGCTCATGAAAAATTAATTTCTTTTATTGCAGTTGGTGGGCAGATTCAAATATGATGTCCTCTTTGGAGAGGACATCATGAATGTAGAGAATGGTCATACAAAGAATAACAACAATGAAACCAAAAAAAAAAAATTATAATGGAGTTAATTTTATTAGATGTAAATGGGCATACTATTGTAAGACCTGGTATCGCATGCGTACCCCTGGGTAATCACTGGTAAAGTCTGGGTTAGACCTCGGTGATAGGGGGGATTTCAAGTTAAAAATTACCCTGGGTAAAAATTTGAGGGGGGAAGAGCTAGAGTGAGCGGGGTTGTCTCATTTAGCAGGTTTGGCTGGATTTAGTCAATAATTCCCAAGTCAAGTTTAAGGGGGGAATGATTGTTAGGTAAACTTGACTCAAGATAGAGTCAATGTTGACTAGGGTAAATAGCAGTGGTTTTCAGGCACATGATATTGTGCACCCATGGTTCTCAGCCCATGGTATTGCATGTAATGGAGCCTAAAAAAGGATGGGAAGACTTCATTGTAATGCAGGCCTGGAGGTGAGCAGTGAAGGCTCACTTGGCCGGATTGGCCAGGGTTGTGGCCAATGGTTAATGAAATTTCATTGGTTGGGTTTTTCCCTGGAGTTTGGGGTTTTCTTGGTTAAATATTTGTGTTAATGTTTATGATTTGTTGCTCGCCTCTTTTATGCTTATTTCTCTCAGTAAATTCTTTATTTTTCTTGCGGTAAATTCCTAACATTGTGGATCTCTTGGAAAAGGGTAGGCCAATAGAAACCAACCCTAAGGATCTTATTAACTATTGTTTTCCAATAGAGGTGACTTCCACATTCTCCGACATGAAATTCATGCATGATCCTATCTGCATCTTCTTTAGGAAAACATCTAAGCAATACACCACCAAAATGTTTCCAATATAAAACTTTGTCTAGAATGTAGAAATTTATAGCCTTTAGTTTCAGGAATCTGGCCTTTGTTTTGGACAAACCAGGAGGAATATTTAGATTAGCAAGAACATATAATATATCAGCATACCAAGTTGAGTTCAGAAATTCTTCCTCAATAGGTGGAGTCACCAGCTCCTCTTGTTCATCCAATGAGTGAATCATATTGATATCTAGTGCTTGAAAATTTGTTTTATCCATTATTTTAGCCCATCCTTGTCCTTTGATTAGCTTGGTGGGCTTGATTTCCAGGTCATACTCTAAAATGACAGCAATCCACTTACCTCTTTTTCCACCAGGATCTTGTGTTAGGATGTCTTTAACCACTGTGTGAGGCACAGATGCAATGATGCGTGAATGCAAAATATATACTCTAAAATATTTTAGTTCTTTGATGAAGGAAATAGCATGCTTTTCCATGATATTATACTTCAAGGGTTCATCACTTAAAGCTTGGCTGAAGAATGATATGGATTGTTCCTGTTCTTTTGTATTTTTCTAGAGTAAGGCAACAACAACTATGTGTTCTTATGCAAAGGAGAAAATGAAGAAATATTTGGTGAAGTCATGGATGATTAGAATAGGTATTTGGGTAAGATATTTCTTCACTAATTCAGAATATTTCTTTGCTTCTATGGTCCATTTGACTCATGTTTCTCTTTAAATAATGTTAGTAATGTTTCTTAGGAGTTCTGGAAGGTTCGGCATTAACCTCCTTAAGAAATTTATCTTTCCAACAAAAGATTGCAGCTATTTGATGTCTCTCGGATGACTAACTTGCAATATTCCCTCAATCCTCTTTCAGTCAGTCTGGATCCCTTCTTCATATATGATGTGGCCTAGAAGCTTTCCTTCTTGACGGAAAAACAAGTTTTTCTTGGGATTTAAAGACATGCCATACTTTTGGCACTTTTCAAAGACCTTTCTCAAATGGGCTAGATTTTCTTCATCAGTTTTTTAGTAGACTATGATGTCATCAAGATATGTCACAATGAAGAAACCTATTTCTTTTGATAAAGTGATATCCATTTCTCTTTGAAAAGTAGCTCCAACATTCATTAAAATAAAAGGAATTTTAACATACATGAAGGTGCCCCAAGGTGTAGTGAAATTTGTCTTGTATCGATCATCTGGATGTACTAGCACCTAATTATACCCTGAAAAGCCATCAAGCAGAGATATCCTTTTGGAGCCTACTACCCTTTGCATTATGTGATCCATTTTTTCTAATGGGTAGTTGTCTTTTAGGGTGCTTTGTTTAAATTTTTGAAGTCTATGTAAATCCTAATTTCTCCTGTCTTCTTCCTCATTGATTCAAGATTTGAAACCCATTATGGGTACCTGAGAGGGACCATTATTCCAGAATCATACATTTTCTTTATCTCTTTTTCAACCAATGGTGGTTGGAAAGGATTTATTCTGCATAATTTCTGTTTAAAGGGCTTCTGGTTTTCTTTGAGAGGAATCTTTTGATGAATGATATTTGTATCATATGACTTCAAGTCTTCGTAGCTCCAAGAAAAAACATCACTGAATTCTTTGAATAGCTCAATATATTTTTGTTTTATAGGAGTTGGTAGTGTCTTTGATAGTTTTATCATTTTGGGCTCTTTCTCACTGCCTATATTTCACTCTTCTACATTTGCTTCAATGGATTCAATCTTTCACTTCTTGGAAACATCATTAAAATCAAAAATTTCTTCTAGAGGGACTAGCCCTCTTGGAAAGGTATTATCTCTAAACTGCAGCACTTCAAAGTCTTCTTTTTCCAGATCTGCACATAGCTATGTCTTATGTGGGTCATATTTTGCTAACAAATTTATATCAGCATCATAAGGGGGCTCTTTTATGGATGTTTGTTCCTCAGCAGAGAAGTCTTCTTCATGATCTGAGTCTGAATTTAGCATCTGTAACCCATTTCTAGACTGCAGGAAATCTTCAATTTGTTTGTCACCTTCAAAACCTTTCCAATATTTTATATTATCAGGAACTGCTAGTCTATATTTGAATTTTATTGTTTATTTTTTGTTATGATGAGGTTTTTGACAAGTACTGGCTGCAAATTCTAGTCCATTGGCAAGGATATTTTGGTTTCTTGGGATGAAGGCAAGATCATATTCTTTGAATTCTTTTAGGAGGTCAAGGGCATCATTTCTATTAGGTTCTTGTGATTTTTTAGATTGGTGATACCAAATGTATAGGATAACATCAGACCAATCTTTGGAGTCCTAGGACCTAGCCTTCCTGGACTTAGAGAGAGATCTCTCTATTTGTGCAAGGGATGTGAACTTGTTTGCTTCTAGGGTTTTAATTTTAGGCTAGTTGTTAAGTGTAGGGTTTGTTTGATTGTTTTGGTTGGGTAGGTTGTTCAAGTAGAATACATGGAACGAGGAAATATTCAAGTCATTGGGCTATGGAGTCTACAAAAGTCATGGAAAGTTCAACAATGGATCGAGGAGCATCATAGGGAAAATATAGCATGGTCAATGGATTTTCAAGGTTTATGGGAACTGAGATGGACATCAAGTTTGTGAACATAAGTAGGGAAAAGGGAAATCAAGAATCCTTTTTCATGTACCTTTAACAAGAAGGGATTTAAATACTATTAACATAAATAAGTAATCAATAGTCAGGGCACAAAAATAACTCTTTGATTCAACTTAAGCAAACAAGCATTTCAGACAAACATTCCAATGAAATATAGAAGGTGAGAAACTCATTCAACTTCTAGTGATTTCACCTTCAAGGTTAGAAAACATTTAAGATAACATATAACTTTAATCAAGGAAGATGGAACTCCTAAACATCAATGGTCATAGCCATAAATATCTTTGAAAAAAAATTTCAAGAAGGAAAAAGGGTATGATCGAAACATACCATGTTTTTCAGACCTAACCAATGGCACTTCAAAGAGAGACCTCAAGAACTATGTTTTAGTGATATCAAACAAGTAGGGCTTACCAAAAAACATCTAAGATCTCTACTGTATTAAACCATTCATGAGATAACAAGCTAGGGTGGATCTACAGAGCAGTTAAGGGTTCTCTAAACTAACCTAGTAGAGGAAAACATATAGGTAATGAAGAACAAATAGAGCTAAGGTGCCTTTGAAGAACATTACTTAGTCTAAATTATTTGTTCTATTGCAAAATAGAAATTTGGAAACACAATGATACATGAGAAAAAAATAACTGAATAGAAGCACTTCACCTTAACCAAGCTCAGGGATTTTGCAAGCAAGCCTCCTCCATCAACAAGAAAATCAAGCCATTCACAAGCTCCACAACACCAATTTCTCTTCAACCTACAAAAGACTATGTATTGATCCAAAGAGTCATGAAATGCAAACCTTTTACAATGATGCCCTCATGCTCTATTTATCTAGCAAAGGAGGGAAAAAACCCTAACTAGGGTTTGAAAATGTCAAAATTAGTCATAAATGTCATTTATGCCCAAGAGGTCATGTAAGGCCCAAGGCATAAATATCTCATGAAATAAATGCCAAAATAACTCCTAGCACCTAATTTTGGATTTTTTTTCCTCAAAAAACATTAAAATATGATTTTTCAATAAATGAGTGTCTTTTGTTGACTTTTGGCCAAAATTGCACAATTTTGTCTGAATGCGCATCACCTTCCCGAGCAGAAAATAGGTCCACTTGCAGCCAAGTTTTGGTGACATTCCCAATGTCGGAATTTTCTCCTTGATGGCTCGTTGGAAATCTGGGTAAGTATACGTTCCAATTCTACCTTTTCTTTTTAATTGAGCTCCTGTAACCTATCCAAAAATCCAAATTCCCAAAGCTTCTATAAGCGCAGTGCCAAGCCTGAAAACGAGGAAAAAAGGTGAGAAATGAGGTGTGTTTTGACATTTTGAGGGGTCACCAATGCTCCAAATGCTATGAAAATGGGGTGCTTAGTGTACTAGGCATGAGAAATCCAAAAATGTAAAGTTCTCCCTCTGAGGATGTCTGAGGAAAAAGCATAGTGCCAGGGGTGTTGCGTTTATAGGCCTCCAAATTCACAGAAAACCAAAACTCGTCAAAATTTCTTCAAAATTGGTGGATGTATCCTTCATGGTGTTTGGTAGACATATACATAAGCTTGCGCCAATATTCCAAGGCTAGCTTGGCCTTTTTCCTCTTTTAGTTCTTGGATATTGGTTTGGGCCTTTTTGAGTTATGCCTTGCAACTTGATTCCTCCAGGCATAATGTTTGGTCATCTTTCTTTGTAGATCAAGACCCTTATTTTCCCTTTCCAACTTAGCCTCAAAGTGTATGTTGGATCTTTCCAGCCAAGGCTCTCAATCATGAGCTATCTCTATGGCCAATAGCTCATCTAGAGGGAGTTTCTCTGTTAAGGCTAATCCTTGTTCCCTTTGGTTTTCCAATGCCTTTTTCAACCCCATGGTTCTAGGTCTCCTCCTAGTCTACCCTTCATCATCCTCAATCTCCACATAGGTGCCTATGAACTCCTATAGCTTTACCTATTCCTGTTGGGATTCTTTTCAGGCCGTGATGGCTCTAGCCTCATAAAATGCAATTTGTGCTCCTAGCTGCAAGTTCTCAATGTCAAGGGCATAATTGACACTTTTGGCCCTATCTAAATTTTCTTGGAGGTCTTCAAATAAGGCATTTTTGTTCCGGAGGAGAAAGTTTGAGATCCTTGCTTTATTATCTTCATCACTGTCCATCTGAATGATTTCAAACTCCCTTTTAACCCCATGACATTCTTCTTCTTCCTTTACCTTTTTGTTTTCCTTTGTCTAGTGGCTGAGTTGAGGCGGATGGCATGGTCCCTTGCCTTTTAGAGGCAACAAACACAATCCTTGGCCCTCTTTGATAGGTCAATGAAAAAGGTGTGATTGTGGTTTTTTTGGTGTCTTGATCATGGTTGTGATCCTTGTTGTTTTCATCACCCTTTTCATTTTCATCATTAGTATCATTAGTCATTATGTTTTCTTCTTCACCATTGTACTCTTTGTTCTCAACATCATCACCACTTTCAACCCCTTCACTAATTTTTGCATTTTCATTTTGTTCTTCATCAAAGTTGATTACCTCTTAATTGTTATGATCTTCAATTTGACTATTATCCCCTTCATTTCCTTCATTATTTTCACGATTTTCATTAGCCTCTTCTTCATTTTCTGCATATTCATCATCTTCATTTTGTTCATCATTGAATCTGCTTGCCTCTCCACTACTGTGATATTCATTTTCATCTTCATCCTCTTCACCTTTTTCACTGTCTTCATGACTGTCATGACGGTTTTTCTCTTTGCTATCCTTTTCATCACTGAGGCTTGCTTCATTTGTGTCACTGCTACCTTTAGTTTCTGCATTGTCCTCTCTTTTTTCATCCTCATCTAGGCTGCCTTTAGATTCAACATTTTCCTCGTTGTTTTCATCTTCATCATTGTGATGCTCACTAACTTTTTCTTCATTATTTGTATCTATCTCTTCATTTTATGTTTCTTCTTCATTGTCATCCTCTTCCTACGTTTCCATGTTTTTTGCCTCTTGTTGGCTCAATTCATCATCATCCTCATCTTTATTTTGGCTTGACTGATTGTCACCCTTACCCTCACTGTTGTTGTTTTGCTCACTACCTCTTCCTTCCTATTTTGATGCATCAGGAGAAGGTGAGGAAGGGAGGTTTTCTTGAGGAGAGTTTTCATGTGTAGATGATGAGGCATGATCTGTAGGAGGGGATGGGGGAGTGGAGGGAGGAGGATAAGATGAAGAGGGTAAACCAGGTTGATGATGAGGCTTTGGGCTTATGAATATTTCATTAGCTATGAACACCTCCCAAGGTATGCATTTCTTCTCCAGCTGATGTAATACCACCATCTTGATCAAGGAGTGGTGGAACAAACTATGCATTTGTTGGGCGTAAATTCTCCTTCAGACAACAGAATACATCTTGTCTATACTCTTATACAAGTAATAGGGAAAATGAATCATCTTGACCCTAGTGAAATGCATGAGTAATATGACATGATATGAGTAGAGCCTAGAGTACCTTCCCTCACTGTTGTGAAACCAACTCCAAAAAGAGAAGAAAAGATATATCAACACCTTAGAAATAATCCACTTCGAGGGGAAAACCTCCAATACATTACATGAATGAAAAATTCTTGGATGATACAAATGAAAAAAACTCCTTTATATATATAGGAGTCCATGGGGCCACAATTTAATCCTAGTGGGGCCACAATGTAATCCTAGCCAACCTAACAATAATAATTTAAGGGCATTGTAATAACAATATGGGGGTTATAGGGGTACAAAAACAACAATAAGGGGGTTACACTAACAACAACAAGGGAATATACTAGAAATATAAGGACCTAACATGCTCCTCTCCTTCAAAAGTTGTTGTCCTCAACGCTTGAGTAGCTCTGGGTGCTTTTGTATAAAATTCTCATCCTCCCATGTAGAATATTCCACGGGTAAGTTCTTCCATTTGATGAGATACTCTGAAATTTATCGATTTTGTAGTTGTCGAGTTCTTGTTTCCGTCATTGCTTCAGGTTCCAATATTGTTTTTCCTTCCTCATCAAGTTCTAGAAATATTGTTTGAACTGGAATTTTTTCCCCTATAACCTTTTTTAAGCATGAAACATGGAAAAATGGATGCACTCGTGAAGAAGCAGGAAGCTCCAATTTGTATGCCATTGTACCAATATTTTGAAAAACCTTGTAACGACCATAGTATGGTTGTAGCCATAAAAATACCCAATATCCCACATCAAAACTTCTCTCACTATGATGTTGATTTGCATGTTGTTTCATTCAATTTTGTTCCAAATTTAGGTTATCCTTTAAGAGTTGAAGAAATTCTTGTTGATGCTCGATGCGATCCTCCACTTATTGAACCCTAGCATTTTCCCTTAAAGAAGATGTTATGGATGGTGGATGATATCCATAAAGTGCCATAAATGGGGTCATTTTTTCTACAGTATGGAAGGAAGTGTTGTACCACCATTCAGCCAGAGGTAACCACTTGACCCATTAAGCTTGCTTATCACATACAAAACAACGAAGATATCCTTCCAAACGCTTATTCACTATATCTGTTTGACCATCAGATTGTGGATGATAAGATGAGCTATGAGTTAGTTGAGTACCCAAATAAGAAAATAATTCCATCCAAAAATTTCCTGTAAAAATGGGATCTCTGTCACTTACAATAATATTTGGGTTTCCATGTAGCTTTTGAATTGTTTCCATAAATGCAGTAGCAACTATACTTCCTTTAAATGGATGAGATAATGCACAAAAGTGTGCATACTTGGTAATTATATCAACTAACACCATGATGAGACTCCTTCCTTTGGACTTGGGTAAACATGTGATAAAATCCATTGAAATCTCCTCCCAACGTTGACTTGGAATGGATAAAGGTTGTAGAAGACACGAGGTCTTAATTTTGCTAGAAAACTGAACATTTTGGCACAAAATTTTGAATTTTAGATTTAAGGCCATCCCAAAAAAATTCTTTCTTCACCCTCTGGTAAGTTTTTAAAAATCCCAAGTGTCCTCCTAAATGAGAAGTGTGCAATTCCAAAAGAATATTTTTTTTTAGTTGGGAATTATTGCAAATATATAGGTGATCTTTGTACTATAAGGAATCATTTTTCCAAACAAATGTATTAGATGTACTAGGATCTTGCTACAACTTTTGAATGAGAGTCCACACTTCTTAGTCCTTCTTCCATTCATCCCTTGCTTCAGTTATCCAATCTGGTTGGATAATTGAAATGGCACAAAGCAATGCTTCCACCTCTTCATCCTTTCTTGAGAGTGCATCTGCAACAAAATTTAGCTTCCCTTTTTTTAGACGATTTCAAAGTCATAACCCAACATCTTTGTGACCCATTTTTGCTACTCCTCTGAAGATATTCTTTGTTCCAAAAAGTGTTTAAGACTATCATGATCATTTTTTTACCTTCAAGTGTCTTCCCATTAGGTAAGGTCTCCATTTCTTTAGTGCATGTATTATTGCCAACTTTTCCTTCTCATAAATAGCCTTTTGTAAATACTTTCCTTTCATTGAACGACTTTGAAAAGAAATGGGTCTTCCTTCTTGCACTAAAATAGCACCAATTCCATTTCCTGAGGATCCCTTGAGCAATTTGAAGGGTGATCCATTGAGTTTTTGGCACCTTCCTATAGTTTGGAGGATTTTTAGCATATGCGTAGTGCCTGGCAGAATCTTGGTGAGTCAGGTCCTGTGTGCACAGTGCCGGGCAGAAACTAGGCAAGTCGGGCCCCTACACGTAGCATTAGGCCTATCAGGTCAGCCTCTAAGTGCAACGCGGAGCCCCTGAGTGTGTCAGGTCTATCTGGGCGCAGCACCGAGATGTACGTGCAGTGCATGCATCTATGTACACAATGCAGTGCAAAAAATGCACTGTGGGAACCTCTATTCATGCAACACCGAGTCCTATGAGTGCAGCACCATCTCCTGACCGTAGCGCTAGTGACCTTGCCCAAAATTTTCCCTAAAACTTAGGAAGTTATTCTTTGAAGGCTCTTTACTCTTTTCAAATGCAAAATAAGATATGACGATAGCAAAGAGGTCCTTTATACTTTTTTAGGGAAAAATAAATTAAACTTAAAAACCCACTTTTGCTAATGTTTTGAGTTTTTTTGGTCACTTTATCACTTTGACTGATATATTTTTAACCTTTTATTGCAGGTGACTTGAAAAATTTTCAAAGTAGCTATTCTTCCTTTGGTTATAGATTGCTGGAGAAACAAAAAAGGTCCCTTTTAACCTTTAGGGTCTTGGCACTGTCAAACATCTTTTTTCTTGCATTAAGAAATTGAAAACATGTTTTTATACCTTTCTTTTACATTTCTGAGTGTGAGTGACATGAAGGCATGTTTTATTTCCTCCTTACTGATTTTGGCAGTGAGGGATAATAAACCTATTTCTAGCAAGTTCTCTTTTCTTCATAACCATGTATGCCATCTCCCTCTGCCCACTTCTGATTTGTTGCAAGTGCCATGGCATAATGATTTAGCCCTGTTTGATGTTTTTGGTGTTGGGCACTTTCATAACAGTGACTTCATGATTAGTTTGGAATTCTGTCTTGAACCTCAACCTTATGCTTTTATTCCTCTGATAAGTTTGAGGTAAAATTAATGAAATTAAGGATTTGACCTTCTTTACATTGATATTCTTTCATGCTTCCCTTTGAGGCAGTGAAAACTTTACCTTGGAAAACCCTAGAAGTCACCTTTCAGAGCCTCTTCAAACTCTCTTTCTGTTGTTATCATGGAGGATCATAATATTCATCTCACCATATTTTACCATCTTCATCATGACATACCCCTTGAAATGAGTTTGGAATGTTTGTAGGCAGTGATATTCTCAGGAAACCTTTGCTGCTATCATGTAGTCCAAACTTGCCTTTCACCTTCTTTGATTATCTTACCAAAACCCTAGGATTTTGGGCTGTTAGAGAAGAATCATTAGTGTTGTCTTCTAAGTTCTATATAGCCCTTTCAAGTTCATTCATTTCTATTCATTTCACCTCACCTTTTTCCCTTCATTTATAACTTCTAAAAATCTTCAATTCATGCTTGGTAGTGTTGGGGTGTGTCTTTTCTTGTGGTTTTGTGCATTGGCTCCTTGCTTGGCACACTGTTGGTCCAATAAGTCCTAGAAACCCTGATTTTATTTTGAACATAGGTTGCCTACTCTTCCATTTTATTGAGCGTATATTCTAATGAGGGGTAGGCCTCTTACCTTACCTAATTTCCTGTTGATAGCCATCTTGACACTCCTGCAGAAATTTCAAAATGAACAGCTGTCCTTTGCAGAATTTGTACTTGATAAGAAGGTATTCTTTGAAGCTTTTTTTGATCTGTCTTGGAACAATATATGCTGACCATATTTTCCATTTGATTCACCTTCTTGGCACATGAAAAACACTGATTTAGAATATCAAATACAATCCTACAACCTATGAAACCTAGTGACCTAGTGGGAGGCTCTTTAGACTTGTCCTTTGACTGAAAGCTTGGCATAGGGTCCCCAAGTATGAAAAATAGAGTTTTTGATAATTTTATGTATTTAAGATCCAAAATCCAATGTACTTGATTTATCTAAAGAGTCTATAGAGATAGTTTTGAGTCCATCAATGCCTGAGGCATTTTATGAACATGGGAAAGGGTAGGTCATTTGGCAACCTTAGATTGAAAGTGGGAGGACTAAGCATAGGAAAAACAGAGTAGTGAGGTTATGGGTGTGAAAATAAGACAAAGATGAGTGGCATGATTCCATGAGGGATATTATAGGAGTGGTAGGCTAATCAGGGAAAATCAAAGTAGTGAAATAGTGAAAAAATTATCCTAAGGATAATGAAGGCAGTGAGATTTCTAAAACTCACAATATTCATGAATTTTTTTTTTAGAAATCTAGGATAAGTATTTAGTCATCTACAAAATAGCAAAAAAATTACCGATGAATAAGAGTTCCTATATGGTCTTAATCTAAGATGTTTAGCTGAATATTCTCCCTTAATATGCCTAATGACTAGCTCGGAATCTCCATGTACAAAGACCCTTTTGGCTCCTATTTTCTTGAGTACTTGTAGCCCTAGGAGTAGTGCATCATATTATGCTATGTTATTTGTACATTGGAATTTCGATTTCTATGAGTGACCCTCTGCATGGTTGTTCTCAGTGTCGTGTACCCAAACACCTTCTCCTTAACTAGTTTTGCCACAAGAACCATCAAAGCTCATACTCCATAGAGGTTCAATTTCAGACTTGTTTTGTTTTCCATTGTGTTGTTCCTTGTCTATTTGATCTAAATGTTCCTCCTCTTTTTCTTCTCCTTTTTCCACTAATTTTTCATCAACTGCTACTTGTTCACTAATTTTTTCATCATTTTAAAGGATAAATGAATCAAGGTCTATGTGGAAAGAATAGAGAGGGGAGTTATCAGGTTTTTCTTAACTGCTAACCATGTATTTCATATGAGTCTCTCTACATAATCTTCTTGGTTTACTAAAGACAGGTATGGTAGCATAGATCATATCCATTTGGAGGGTGCCTTGACATTTGGCTCCCCATGAGCATGATCGAATCATGCCATACTTAGGGGGAATGTCAACCACTACAATATCGATTACTAGGCCTTTGGCCAGTGTTTGTGCTAGATTAACATAGAGATATTTGATTAGGCCTAGACATTTAACTCTACTGGAGTTAAAAGAGTAAAATTATTTGTATGGTCTAGTTATCTCAAGGTCTCATTTTTCCATAACTACCTTTGGTATGAGGCTATGTGAGGCTCATGAATCTAACATGGCATCATGGAGGATTTTACCATGAATATTAGAACTAACATAAATGGAGGCACACCTCCCTCTTGAAGCTTACCTTCTACTTCAAGTCCAAATAGAAGCTCTTGTTTGTCATCATTTAAATTTACAGAATAAAAATTTTCTCCTATGTTTAAAGCTTTCAAAACTTGGGATCTATATACATCTTGGCCAACTAATTCAGTAAGAGGTATGGAGATTTTTATTTTTGCAATTTCATTCTCAAGACTGAAGGGTGTCTGTGTTTTTGGCATATTTAAATCAGTTTTATTTGACACTGTTTTAATAGCAATTTCAACTTGCTGATTTTCATTTGGAGTCTCAGTTAAATAAGTTATGTTAGGGCAACTAGTTGAGTTAGTAGTGCTGCTTGATGGACTGTTTTTGTTTTTGTTTTTATCAGAACCTTTAACCATTATGTTTGAAGTTTCTGTTGTCTTTTTAGGACCCTTTTCAAGAATCTTCCTAGAAGAAATTTCTGGGTTGTTTCTCTTGGGAGTGTCTTGCAATTTCTTGCTTCTAAGGTCATACTGCTTATGTACTTCCATGATGGCATTTTTGAATCATTGTTTATAATCCTCGGATTCTAGGCATTCTTCTTCCTTTGGGGCAAGTATGCCTTGTTCTTCCTCTGTGAGGAAAATAGTAGCCTTATTGTTAACTCCCATTAGATTGATATGACTTTCCTCTGGTTCTTCAATCACCCCATCATCCTCATCAGCATAGTTTTCTTGGAAAGGAGGCCTGATTTTCTGGTCAGGTCCTCTCTATCTTATTTGGGCGGGAGTGGTTTCTTCTAAAGTTTTTTTTTTGGTTTTGGTTTTGGTTTTGTTTTGAGGAGCTACTTGGTTTTCTCTGGGGTAATCTCTCTCATTTATGTTTATTATCTCCATCATGCTCTCCATAGTTCTGACAAGGTCATCAATCTTAATATCAGATGATGAGGCTACATCCTCTTCCCTATATGTGACTCTTTTTTCATTCTTCACTCTATCTCTTTTGGAAATTATATTTTCCTCTACACTTATTGCACCCCTCTGCATGTATTCTAATGTAATAAGGTCTCTTTCTCTTAGTTGGTAAGCCATTTTTGGGTCAAAGCCATCTAGGAATTTCATAAAGGGTAGACCTTGTGGAGGTTTCATGTGCATAGGGAGGGAATTATATACACTATTGAACCTAGTGCAGTACTCTTGGACACCCTCTCCAACATTTCGCTTAATGTTTTCATACTCTGATAAGATATGGAGAGGGTTTTTCTTGACTTCCCATTTGTTTAAGAATAGTTGGTGAAAAGTGGGGAGGTCATGTAGACTATTAGGGGTTAGGCCTTTAAACCATTTTATTACTTCTCCCCCTAAGCTTTGAGCAAAAATATTAGTTTAATAGTCCTATCATCTATTTCTTATCTGTCAAAATAGTCATTCATTCTATCCACATGTTATTGAGCAGTTGTAGAACCACTTGCATCAAATAAGGGGATTTTTTACTGATGTCTTGTTGTAGAACTGCTAAAGGAAATGGTAGAACTAATAGGGAATACCAAGTTGCCATGGTTGGGGGATGGGGAAACAAAGGAGGGTTAACAAGTTGAGGGTTTATAAGACGAGGCGACAGGTTAAATGGAGGAAGGTAAACAGTGGGTGTATGAAAGGGGATTGAAGTTAGTACAATAGGATTCTACTGTAAAATGGATGGATCTAAAATTATTTGGGTTATCCAATTCTGGGATTTAGTCCTGGACAGGCTTTGTTCTAGGGTTGAGCCAGATAGGATACCTTGAAATTTTTTAAGGTTTTTAGGTATGGAACCTGCCTTGCGAATAAGTCTGCTAATAGTTGGATTTTCAGATCTAGGATATTTCGTTAGGATGTGCTTTGGATTGTCAACTATTGCAGGAGGGTTTGATTTAGGATGGGATCTAGTACAGATTATTCTAGAAGCTAGAACTTGGACCCAAGGTTCAGAGAGGTTTGAAAGTTTTATAACAGTTTGAAAAAAAAACCAATCTGTGAAAGAAATACTTTAGTCACAAAGTATTTTGACTATATTCTATTTGAGGTTTGATGATATCATGAATCCTCAATAAATTCCCAGTGAGGTCTGTATAAAAACCAGTGGAGTCACTAGGTGGATGATTTTAACTATCTTGAGGCTGGTTGCTGTCCACCATCAGCAACCAGATACCAATCTTGGCTAACAATTGAGTCATATAAATTTGAAAAGGGTTTTTTTGAGTTCTTGAGGAAATATTAAGCTTTGTTAATAACTCAGATCCCCAGTATGGTTGCCACTATGTTGGCTCCCCGTGATTTTCAATATTGGAAAAAAATAAATCTGCAAGGAACCACATCAAACCACTTTGGAGTCCAAGGACCTAGCCTTCCTGGGCTCAGAGAGGGCTCTCTCTATGTTTATGACTTAAATGATTTACCTTTATGCTTATGCTTTCGGATTTTAGGCTAGTTATGAAGTTTTGGGATTATTTTGTTTTGTTTGATTGGTTGTTTGATTAATTGATTGATTGTTTGAGCTGAATAGATAGACAATGATAAGCATTAATTCATTCAGCTATGGAGTCATAAAAGGTTTTAATTGTACATCATCTATGCAAGGGTTTTCATAGGGGACACTAACTATATCAAGTGGATATTTTTAGTCTAGATGAAATATGAAATGACAATTTAAGTAAAAGTAAAGGGATATTTAAGAATCCTTTAACTATACTTCAATAACAAAAGCCTTTGAGATAATTGTTTAAGAGAAAATAAAGAGCAGGAAACCCCTAAATTCTTTAATCATACCTTGTAGAAGAAAATATTTATATAAAAGTAACAGACAGAGTTAAGGTGCCCAAACATCATACCTTAATCTAAAATAGTGGGGCCCGAAAAATATTAATTTCAAAAACAATGTAAAAAAAGGTTTTTACATCTTTTTGAAGGAAAAGAGGGGAATGAGTGAATGGAAGGGGTTAAATGGGTTTTTTTAGCAAATGGAGGTGGGGGTTTAGCATAGGAAAGGGGTTAAAACGAGGGTTTTTAGGGTCAAACATGGAATTTCAGAGTAAGAGAGTGATCTGAATAGTTGAAATGAGAGATAATGAATATATTAAATGGAAAATAATGAAGGAAATGAGATTTCTGAAAATGAATGATAGTCAGGGAATATTATTTTTAGCTGACACTAGAAAATCCATGGCTGTTTAGCCAGGCTATAGAATAAAGGAGACTAACAGGGGGATATGTAGTTGATGGCCCTAGCGTCATGGATGACCAATCAAGAAGCAAGGATAGAGGAGGTCAAAAAGGTGATGATAAGGGAAGGAAAGGAGCCTCTCAATATTAGGGCAGAACTATTTAGGCCTAGATGGGTCGTTAACAATCACCTAATCATAGAAAATGATGGCAACCTTGTAGATAAATACCTCAACATCCAAGCATAGGAAATTTCACACTATGATGACATTTCTAGACATTTTGGAGAGGAATGTGTGATGGAAAGTCAAAGAAGATACAATGGCATCCCTATTAGCCTAAGAAACATGGAGTATCATAGTCCAGAGAGATTGAGAACTTCCCTTGAAAGGGAGCCTTTGTACAAGAGGGTCATGCAGACAATAAATATCTAATAGTGTGGCTTAAAACTCGATCCAACTTTTCTACTGGAACTGAGTGAAGGAAGAGACAAAGCTGAAGAAAACAAAGAATGGGAGGAGGTAAAAAAGAATGCAATATTCTAACCTCTTAAGGGCACTCCTTACCTAATTCCCTGGGATTTCAAACTATTCACTAAGGCAATAAAAGAGATGAAGATAGAGGACTAAGTTGCTCAAAGGATGAGCAACCATTTAGTAGGGGGAGATTTTGAGCATTATCATTAAGTACATTTTAAGGGGTTAATTGTCATTTTTTTAGCCTAATTATTCTCTCTTTCTCACATTTAATTTCATTATGGTCATATGTTCCTTGGTGTAGATGGTGTAATAAGGGTTTTCGTACTTTGAAGGCCTAATGTGGTTTAAATGTAGTAAAAACAAGATAATATGCCATTTTGTGGAATATTGCACAATCAGGGCTCAGAGTAGAGAAAAAGGAGTGATTGTAGGGGGGTTGACCACATCTTTAAATCCTAAAGGAATCCAATATATCCTCACGATTATCCTCCAACGTCTTGAAATTAGAGGCATACAAGCAAGTAAAATATGAAGGGGAGCCAAGCTCCACCTATCTCGAGTTCCAAAGAGACAAAATTCCTACTCTTTAGGGAGTTGTTGATAGCTACCATTTAGGATAAATATGGTAGAGCAAGAGCTCACTGGGATTCAATTTTTGGAGGTATATATAAGACTCTTAGCTATTGTAATATATATTTGTGACTTTCATATGTTATGTACAAGCCTAGTTATGAAATAAAATGAGTATTTGGTTTCTTCTCCACTGAGTTAGTTTCAAGGAGTTGAGCTTATGAGTTATGGCCCAATCCATTTTCCTTAGTCTCTCTCATGTACTTGTGTTTAAATTTCATGTTGTAGTAGTTAGTCTGTTTAAATTTCATGTTGCTTTAGTTAGTTTCTTTACATTTCATGTTACAGTACTTAGTCTCTTTACATTTCAGGTTGCAGTATTTTGTCTCTTTACATTTCATGTTAAGTAGCATATAAAAACTCAAAAATTGTGTGTTAAAGCCTCCCTCTCTCATCTCTGCCATTAGTGTTTGAGGAAGGTAGATATTCACCACAACTCCAGAATTTATTTCATTTTATGATTTGTTGGAGAAGTTAGATAGGTTTCTTTGTTTATCACGGCATGTTGTAGATACAACGTTAGATTTCTGTTTCAAGTGCATAAGTAGGTTTACCTCAATTCAACTCATATTTTCCAACATTTTCATAATATATTTGTCAATGATGAATGCATGAACAAGTATTTTTATTGTAGGTTTGAGTAGAGAAACATAGGAGGACTTCCGTAGCACCATTAGCTTCATTCTATAACCTTCATCAAACAACTTCCAACCAAGTCACCTTCAGCCCTCTTTTTTGGAAATCTCCACCGCAACATCGAGATACACCTTGGAGGTGCATGACAAGCTTTGAAAGAAGTTATGAGCTTTATCAAGGTCTTTGATACCCTTCATCCAAATAGTTCAACCTTCATTCCACCTATCCTACCCCTTGCCTCACCATTTCTGGTCTCAAACTAGCCCCAACCTATTTCCTATAGCATTTTAAGACACCTATAGCACTACAGGGAGTCGTGTAGCAGATCCTATAACAGCTCCAAGCACTCACTCCTTCAGCCCAAAACCTCTATTTTACCTCATCTATGTTTGGAACAACCTCCAAGACATCTTCAGCACTGAAACCATGAGTTAGGGACCCTCTTAGGTCATCTCAACACCTCCTCCTTATTATAAATTTAAGTCATAAATGCCATTTATTTTAACTTCCTTTCTTGCATTAGCTTAAGTAAAAAAAATTCTTTCGTGCATATATCTATATGAATCATTACGGTATATAATATTTTCTTTTATTTTCGATAGAGTAATGGTCATGGTTTATTTTCAGTATTAGCTTGCATTAGGAAGTGTGACAGAATTCCATTCCTAGAGGTGACCCTCGCAGTAGCACCTCATCGTAGAATCAAGAAGAGGATAGCATCAGTAGAATTCATTTGTTGTGCATATAGCACTATCAACTACAAGTTTTTATGAACCCTAGGTTGATAAAGTAAAGTTGAGTAGCATTTGGGAGTTGCAACACTCTTGGTGCAATACTAGGGCTCACTGGTTCTAAGTTACAAGGAAACTTTCTTGGCACGATAAGGTAAGGTAACTAGTATATTGTTATGTTTATTTATACACTGAAAATTATGTTTACATGGTAGTATGATGTAGAGGATTGCATGGA
This sequence comes from Pinus albicaulis, assembly GCA_034641835.2. Lineage (NCBI taxonomy): Eukaryota > Viridiplantae > Streptophyta > Pinopsida > Pinales > Pinaceae > Pinus > Pinus albicaulis. Next base: position 1,378,618,937 of record CM076570.1, read on the forward strand.
AAAAGTGGCTCGTATGAATTCTTGGAGAAGTTTTAGGTTGAGCTTTCCCTTGAAGGCTTGGGAACCATCAGGATTGAGTCATGGTGTTTGTTGCTAGTTGTGTGCTTTTAGTCTTCTATGAGTTGTTTTTGTTTGACTTGCATATTTTTTTATGTATGGTTCAATGCCTTTCCACTTTTTTTGTGTTGTGGTATGTCGATTGGTTTTTCATGGCTTTCTTCTTTTTCATGGGAATTGGTTGGGAAAGAGGAAAGTTAATGAAGGGGCTGAATGGAACCTAATAGGTAATGTAAGAACCAAATGAAACTTGATGGATGTATAAGGGAAAGTAAGGGTAATAATATTACAATGGGTTGGATTGGTTGGGTTTATTGTGATAAATGGATAGTGGCAGTACATATATGAGAAAGGTAATTGTAAAGGTAAATTAAGTTTATTTGAAGCATCAGATGCCTTGACTATGTTGGGAACTGTTGTTCTCAATGTTGAGCAAGATTTGCATGGATAAAGGGATTTCTCTTAACCTTGACCTTATTTTTTTTTATAATGAGGTTGTCATCATGATTATGTCGATCTATGTATAGGTATACATATATGTATGTATGTCGTTTTGTGACAGGGTTGTCCAAAATCATGATTGTTTAATGCTAATGGCTATATATATATATATATATATATATATATATATATATATATATATATATATATATATATATATATATATTTGAAGCATCAGATGCCTTGGCTATGTTGGGAACTCTATTCTCAATGTTGTGCAAGATTTGCATGGATAAAGGGATTTCTCTTAACGCTGACCTTTATTTTTTTATAATGAGTGTTGTCATCAAGTGATTATGTCGATCTTTGTATAGGTATACATATATGTATGTATGTCGCTTTGTGACAAAAAGGCTAACTAAAATCATAATTGTTTAATGCTAATGATTCTCTCTCTCTCTCTCTCTCTCTCTCTCTCTCTTATATATATATATATATATATATATATATATATATATATATATATATATATATATATGTGTGTGTGTGTGTGTGTGTGTGTGTGTGTGTGTGTGTGTGTGTGTGTGTGTGTGTGTGTATCTATGTATCTATGTCACTGTCAAACAATGTTTTCATGGATTATTCTTGTGGAGGAATGATTTCTTATGCAGGTGAATGTCATGAAGAAGTTCTTATTTTATGAGAAATCAAGTGGGAAGATGTAACCCTAAAAAATCCACAAGGACAATATCATATGGTTATGAATTGGTATTATGTGATTATACTATATCTATTTTTATGTTATGTATTGTCTATGCTAATGGATACATTAGCGAAATAAAATAAGTGTGCCTTGCGACATGCTAGGATAATCATGGATGAGAGAGAGACACTGGAAGCAAGGTTTCTTGGTAGAGACTGGTGAAGCAGGTATTGCACAAAGAGTGCTGCAACTTCCAAGGGCTACTCATATTTACTTATCAACCCAGGCTTTGTACAAACTTAAAGGTGACAATGCTATATGCACAATAAATGGATTGTACTCATGTCACCCTCAACTAGGTCTTCTCATCAGTAGTACTTTTAGGTCATTCCTCCTACTTGATTAAACTGAAGCTAGCTAATGTAATGCAGAGAATTGCTTCTAATCTAAGAAAAAGAGAGTGTCTATAAAAATTCTACTTAAATTTAACAATGAAACCAAAGCATAAACAACTAACCTAATTTTAGAAAAATGAAATTTTTTTATGGGAAATCATTCATCTAGCTATCTATTTATTTGGAAAAAAATGAAACTATGTTATGGGAAATCATTCATCTAGCTATATATTACTTTGCAGTAAATAATATATTCTATCATCATAGACTTCATTAAAGCATAAACCAACCTCTATGTACTACTTCATTCAAATTTTACTTTCATGTAAACTACTATCCTATTAAAGCTAATTATGAAATGAAATAAAACACTAATGCCTACTATGTTTTTGCAGCAAGGAAGGAAGCATCTTTGGAGTGTCCTAAGGATCTCTTTTGACCATGAATTGAGAGACGGGGGTAAAGTGCATCCTATTCTAGGTTAAAAGGGAAAAAAGGAGAAAATTTGTAGTGAAAATGGTGATCTACAATGTTGTTACAGGAAGTTGCTACAGGATGCCAGTAATTGTTGTAGGAAGTCCTAAAGTACTACAAGAAACATGCCGAGAGGGACCTAAGGTGGAAATAGGTGAGGGAGAGGTGATCAACACCTCCAACCAAACTTGTAACCCTTGGAAGGCTTCTTCTGTAGTTGGAGGGTTTCTCATGGTGGTGGTGAAGGTTTTTTCACAAAATAGGGTTTTCGCGGTAGAATTGGAGGTTGGAGAGAAGAAGCATGAAAGTCATGAAAGGAATCCTTTCCCTACAGTTGTATACAACCCCATAATCACTACACGCATTTATGCATTGATCATTGAAAACTAACATGTTTAAAAGTGAAAACAATTAGTTGAATAGAAAACCCTACTTAACCTATGCTAAAATATGATCTAAGAAAAAATCAAACTTCTAAATTACAGTAAGAATATTATAAGCATGATAATCACACTATCTAAATTTCCAAGAAATCATGAACAAACTATTTTTCACATGTGGTTGGAGATCCTTCTCGTCAAGCTCCCATGAGAGAGGTGAGAAAGAGAGGCTACAAGTACAATTTTGATAGATTTTTTCTACTACTAAAATGCAAAGAAACTAAAGAAAGTGTTGAAACGTAAAGAGAGAATATAAATAGACAAGAGGTAGCTAACCAAAGGATTAGGACCTAATCCAAAATCATCAACCCTCTGATACTAAATTAGTGATGGAACAAAAACCTTCTCATTATCATTTCATAAAATTTCTAATACATCATATGACAGTAAAAATAACAGTAAATCCGATCTTAATAGCTACCTATCTGAATACAAAGTTCGAATCCTAATGAGATATTGAACATTATTAATTATTCATAATAGCTATCAACGACTCCCTAAAAAGTAGGAATAAGTTCTCCTTGATCTCAAGAAGAGCAGAGCTTGGCTCCTCATAACTACCACTTTACTTGGATACCTTTGTGTTCGAGTTGTTCGGAGATTTTTTAGTGTGATCTTGGCTATTTAAGAGAGCTAAGGAGTTGGAAAAAACTCCTATAATATCTCCTTGTTGTCTACTTCGACCCCTTAGGTGGAAAATATCTCAAAAATGCCTTCATTCCCTACAATTAATTTAGACTAGGAAACAAGACATGAAAAACATATTTCACCATTCTCATTAAGAATAATATGACAAAAATGTAAATAAGTGTCTAAGAGAGGTAACTTAATAGGCTCAAGTGTGGAATTTTAACCCTTTAAAATATACCTAATGATGGGCATCGTAATCACCCCCCTACTAAAATGGTTGCTCGTCCTCTGAGCAAATTATTTATCCTTGTTGATCTCTTTCAAATCCCTCGTGGCCTCCCTAACATCCAAAGGAAACTTAGAAGGAGATCCTTTTGGTGGGTGGCATCTTTCATTCCTTTTTGCCTCAGCCCACTCCTTTTTTTCCTCTATCTGATCTCTCATTTCACGCAAGCCTCTGTGTCTCTTCTTCCTCTGATCTAGTGTCTCTACCCCCAATGATAGATACAGGGGTTTCCCTAGAAGTAATGCTCTAGGTTCCTATTACTGCCTATCTGCCCATGTCTACGAACTTGGAGCATGGGACAACAATTATTAAGCTATTTAGGTAATTATCCACAATGAAATTAATAAGTCGATGATGGGCTAAGTGTTGATACTTCCCTTATCTCACTTTTTGGCTCACTTCCCTGATGGAATGGAGGAGGAAGTAAGGTACGTTTAATCTCTCGTGAAGAGAAAATTTTTATTTTTATCAGAGCTCATTCAATAGCCTAAAGTGGTATCCATACACTACACTTAATCTTCCCTCACAGGATATATATCTTAAGATGTTATAAGCTACATCATGTGATGGATAAGGAAAAGGTTTAATGAAAATGGTTATATGTATATATGTGTGTATGTATGTCATTTTCTTAGATATATGCATGTATATATATGTATATATCTATGTATTTATGTCACTATCAAACAATGTTGTCATGGATTATTCCTGTGGAGGAATGATTGCTTATGCAGGTGAATGGCATGAAGAAGTTCCTGGTTTATGAGGAATCAAGTGGGAAGATGTAACCCTAAAAAATCCACGAGGTCATTATCATGTGGTTATGAATTGATATTATGTGATTATACTATATCTATATTTATGTTATTTATTTTCTATGATGAGGGATACATTATCGAAATAAAATCAGTGTGCCTTGCGACATGCTACGATAATCATGGATGACAGACAGACATAGGAAGCAAGGTTTATTGGTAGATACTGGTGAACCATGGTATTGCACCAAGAGTGTTGCAACTCCCAAGGGCTACTCATATTTAGTTATCAACCTAGGGTTTGTACAAACATAGAGGTGACAATGATATATGCACAACAGATGTATATTTCTCATTCCACCCTAAACTAGGTCTGTTGATTAGTAGTACTTTTAGGTCGTTCCTCCTACTTGATTAAAGTTAAACTAGCTAATGTAATGTAGAGAATTGCTTCTAATCTAAGAAAAAAGGAGTGTCTATAAAACTTCTACTTAAATTTAAATTTAAACCAAAGAATAAATAATTAACCTAATTGTAGAAGAATGAAACTATGTTATGGGAAATCATTCATCTGGCTATCTATTAATTTGCAAAAAAATGGAACTAGGTTATGGGAAACCTTTCATATAGCTATCTATTAATTTGTAGTAAAGAAAATATACTATCAAAGTAGACTTTATCAAAGAATAAAAAAACTTCTATCTACTAGTTCCTTCAAATTTTACTTTCATATAAACTACTATCATATTCAAGTTAATTTTGAAATGAAATAAAACACTAATTCCTACTATGTTTTTGCAGAAAGGAAGAAAGGATCTTTGGAGTGGCCTAATGGTATATTTTTACCATGAATTCAGAGCTGGGAAAAAATGCATCCTATTCTAGGATAAAAGGGTAAAAAGGAGAAAAATTGTAGCGAAAATGGTGACCTACATCATTGATACATGAAGTTTCTATAGGATGGAAGTAATTGCTATAGGAATTCCTGAAGTACTACAAGAAACAAGCCGAGAGGGATATAAAGATGAAAAGGGTTCGAGGAGGTTATGCAAATGTGAGAGAAAGTGAAAATAGGTGAGGGATAGGTGACCAACACCTCCAGCCAAACTCATAACCCTTGGAAGGCCTCTTTTGTACTTGGATGGTTTCTCACGGTGGCGGTGAATTTTTTTTCACAAAACAGGGTTTTGGTGGCATAAATGGAGGTTGGAGAGAAGAAGGATGATATTTATGAAAGGCATCCTTTCCCTACAGCTGTAGAAAACCTTTGAATCACTACACACATTCATGCATTGATCATTGAAAACTAACATGTTTAAAAGTGGAAACGATGAGTTGAATATAAAACCCTACTTAACCTATGCTAAAATATGATTTAAGCACATATCCAACTTAGAAATTACAATAATAAAATTATAGACATGATTTTCACACTATCTAACTTTCGAAGGAATCATAAACAAACTATTCTTGACCCATGGTTGGAGATCCTTCTCCTCAAGTTCCCATGAGAGAGGTGAGAAAGAGAGGCTACAAGCACAATTTTGATAGATTTTTGTTGCTACTAGAATGTGAAGAAACTAAACAAAGTGTTGAAACATAAAGAGAGATTATAAATGAAAAAGAGGGACCTAACTAATGGATTGGGACCTTACCCAAAATCGTCATCCCTCCGAGACTAAATCAGTGATGGAACAAACAAATTCTCATTATCATTGCATAAAAATGTCTAATACATCATATGACCAGAAAAATAACACTAAATCCGATCTCAAGAGCTACGTATCTAAATTTTGAATCCTAATGAGCTCTTGCACATGATTATTTATTCAAATGAGTAGCTACCAACAGCTCCCTAAAAATTAAGAATAAGTTCTCCTTGATCTCAAGAATAGTGGAGCTTGGCTCCTCATAACTAACACTTTCCTTGGCTACCTTTGTGATCAAGTTGTTGGGAGAGTTATCCATGTGATATTGACTGATTGAGAGAGTTAAGGAGTTGGAAAAACCTCCTACAATATCTCCTTTTTGTATTTGGAATTTTAACCCCTTAAAATATACTTATTGATGGGCCTCATAATCACCCCCATACTGAAATGGTTGCATATCCTCTAAGAAACGTATTTATCCTTTTTGATCTCTTTGAAATCCCTCGTGCCCTCCCTAACATCCCAAAGAAACTCAAAGGGAGTTCCTTCTCATGGGAGTAATCTTGCATTCCTTTCTGCCTTGGCCCACTCCTTTGGTTCCTTTACTTGATCTCTCCTTTCTGGAAGTCCTCTATGTATTTTCTTCCTCTGATCTAGTGTCTCTACCCCCAATGATAGATAGAGAAATTTCCCCAGGAGTAATGATTTGGGTTCCTATTAGTGCCTATCTATCCATGTCTATGAACTTGGAGCATGGGACATGAATTATTAAGTTTTTTAGGTAATCATCCACTATAAAATTAATAAGGCCATGATGGGCTAAATGTTGATACTTCCCTTATTTGACTTTCTGGCTCATGTCCTTAATGGAATGGAGTAGGAAGTAAGGTACACTTCATCTCTCATCAAGGGAAAAAATTTCTTTGTATCTGAGCTCATGCAATAGCCTAAAGCGGTAGCCATACACTACACTTAATCTACCCTCAAAGGACATGTATCTTAAAATTTTATAAGCTACATCATCTAATGGATAAGGAAAAACCTCGTTGTTATCTTCCACAAGTCTCTCCCTGGACCTAAATAAATTCTTCTTTGTAGTGGCACTAGTGTCCTTGTCTTCCCTATTCAATTTGATTTCTAGGGGTAGTGGGGTTACTCTGTTGATCACTACAGGAGTTATTGTAATGTCTAACCCCCTTATTATAGCTGTGTCATTGACATCTGATTGGGAATTTAAAACCATTGAAAACTCTAAGGTAAGTTAATCATCATATCCCTTTATCATTTCAAATAATATTATCCATTGATGTCTCCTAAATATATCTGCTACAGGAGGTTACAAATGAATCATTTTGGTGTTTAAAGGTTCTCTCCTATTAAAACCGCCCCCCATCTATTCTTGAGCTCTTGAGTAGGTGTAGGAAAGGTGTTTCTTTTATGGCATTAGTGTTTAATTCAGTGATAGGGTAGGGTCACAAAGCTTCTTCTTACTCCAATTATATGTGTTGACCCCTATTTATTCCCCCAAAACCTTTCAATCTCACAGTTTCATAACTAGTGACTGCAGAATTTATAGGAGATATTGGGTGAAATTATGATGGATATATGGGGTGGTGGCAACTTAATTCTTAAAATGATGCTTTGAGATGAAAAATGGAAATTTTATGACCCAATTGGGCCTTTTTTTCTTGAATATACCTCCTGTTCCTTCCTGTAGAACTCCTCATCTCTTCCTGTAGTAGTTACAAGACTTCCTATAGAATTCTCCTATAGCAATAGTGGGTCAAGGTTCGAAGCTCTTTGGTGGCTTGCCAACTTTTTCCTCTCTTGAACTGTTCTTGGAATGGCCAAATATGCAAAGGAAAGCACACTCAAGTAAATTATATGCTATTTTTAGTTTGCTTGGAGCATTGTGCTGATTTTTCCCTCACACAATGTTTCCTCACCTGGACCATTCGTCCCACTTAAAGTTATCATTCTCTTCTCCCTCGTAATTAACACCCACTCCTGGTGATTGTAATTTAATTTATTTGAAAACTCCATGTTGCATGAGGACTCTACCAATCACCTTTAGTTCTACTAGTGGAGGGTGTCCAACTTAACTAACCACCTTCAACTTACTAAATCTTCTCCTCTTGACATTCATTCATTTAGTGACTTATGCATAAGGAGAGGGTGAGAGAGCTCCATACCTAAGCCTTACCACCTTGTCGAAATTTTTCAGGACCTTTCATGCTGTAGCTAGACCATTGCAATGCCATCAACTGTGTTTTTATGACTTCCTAAGATTTTTTGTGTGACTTCATTCCTTTTGAGGTGCTTAACTACTTTTTTTGTTGTGTGTGCAAGTACCCTGGTAGAGAATATTTCTTAGAGCACCATTGCTGCCTTCAGAGTCACGTCAAAATTATTCCCTCTCTCCATGGATGATTAAAAAATAGTTACAGAGTTCTTCTGGTGCTTACACATGGTTTTATATAGTAATATGATTCTTCCTGTAACAACCTCTTCTTTGCATGTTTTTAACTCTAAATCTGCATGGGTGGTGAGAGAAAGTGTGGAAAGGTCTTAGGGTAGTGGTAGGATGATGATAGGATGATGGGGAAGTGGTGTGGCCTTGGAAACATGAAGCGAAAGAGATCTATGTTTTTGTATAAAAATTGTGTACATGTGTGATAGAGTGAAGGGTTTGAGTGAAAAATATTTGTGGGTGAGATGGAAGAGTGGTTAAAGGATGGTAGGAAATGGTGGAAAAAATCTCTTCATAGAATTTTTTATACCAAAATACCCATGGTTAGTGCTCTTGTCTTCGATCAATCCTTATGTAGCTTCCTGTAACTTACGGTAGCACCAGAGGAACTTCCTATAGCAGCCCAAGAGCTTCCTACAACACCCTAGAGATGGTGCAAAATTTGACTTTTGAGCTCATATGATGGCATATAGAGATGACGAGGTGAGTGGTGGTGCTGGATAGAGAGTGAATGAATGGAGGAGTGAGGATAAATGGGAGAATTCACTTGATTTTTGACCATGACATGTCATTGTTCGTAACCCTACAATACATAAAAAATATGTCGGAAATCATGGTGTCATCTCACATTCTTGTCTTTTTTATTTTCTTCTTTAAGACTAGTGGGCTTCCTCATAAGAGGTTTTCAACCCACCAACCTTCCGTGTAAGCCTTAGAGAGGTTTTCACTCAGGGATATTCTATTTTTCTTTTCTTTTTTCTTGGTCAAGGACTCCCTCAAAGAGGTTTTCAATCTTGGAGTTCACCTTGGAATCCTCATGGATATTTTCTCCCAACCCTATTTATTTTATTTTATTTTATATATCTTTATATAAAATCCTTGTGGACTGGAAGCTATGAGGCTCCCAATTACATTTACTTCCCTATTGATTTTACCGATCAACTCTGTCTTAGACATGGGATTGTTGTACACTTTTAGTCTATAACCATTGACAAGCAAAGGAATCCCCTCCTCATCATTGGTTCTAATATGAAAAACCCCATTTTCATGGCATTTCTTTATCAAGTATGGTCCTAACCATCTTTTTATCACCTTTCCATTAAAGTCCTTGAACTGGGAGTCATATATCAAAGCCCAATCCTCTTCCTGGACTATTTTCTCCTTGATGTTCCTATCATGCCCAACCTTCCTATGCAATTTTTTAACTTGAGTGTGGAGGAGGGCCTACATTCTGAATTCATCCAAGTCATTCAGTATCCTTTCTTTCTATGCTTTCGTGAAATCTAAATCCAAGAGGGCTTCCATTATGAGAGATATATATACAATTTCAATATAAATCAAAGCTTTCTTCCCATTAACAAGATCATATGGAGTGAACCTAGTATTTGTCTTCCAGGGGGAATTATAGGTCCAAATTTCCTCCACTAATTTGTCTTCCAAATCTCTCCTTTTGTTGCTCACTACCTTGGTGAGGATGCTTTATATTGTTCTATCGGTAACCTCTACTTACCCATTTTCTTGAGGGTGATAGACAGTAGATATTATTTGCTTTATATTATGGTTTCTTAGGAGACTTTTAATATAATGTGATGTGAACTGAGCTCCTTCATCAGTGACTATCTCCCTTGGATACCCAAATTTGTAGAACAAAGTTTCCCTTAAGAATTCATCCACTTTGTCTTCTATTGTTACCTTGACATCCTTTGTCTCAACTCACTTTGCTAAATAATCAGTGCATACTATGATGTATTTATTTTTCCTAGATGGTGGATAAATTGGCCCAATGAAATCCATACCCCACTTGTCAAATGGATCTGAGGAAACTTGAGTTTGTAGAGGCATTTCACCCCTGGGTGTGGTTTTTCCCATCCTCTCACACTAGTCACATATTCTAGTATACATTATTGCATCCTGATGGAGAGTAGGCCAATAGTATCCATCTTATAAGGCCTTGAAATCTCTCCTCTTAGAAGAAAAATGAACCCCACAACGCCCATCATGACATGATGAGAGTATGTCAAATATGTCCTCTTCCCTAACACACATCCTTAGAATTTTATCTGGTCCTAGTTTGAAAATATTTCCACAAATCCATGTGAAAAGGGTGCTTTTCTCAAAATTCTTATCTTCCTCCTAGATGATAGATTTGGAGGAAAACTCCCAGCAACTAGGTAGTTGGTTATTTCAGCAACCCAGGGAGAGAGTACTAAGATAGAAAATAATTCATCATCTGGAAGTAGGTCATCAATCATCCCTTCATCATCTGCAGGAAAAGTGAGTCTAGAAAAATATCTGCAAATTCGTTTTATTTCCTGGCTTATCAATTATAGTCAAATAAAACTGTTTCAACAATAATACCCACTTGATAATTCTAGCATTGACATCAGGTTTTTTCATCAAGTATTTAATTTTTTCATGGTCAATATGGACAAAATCTTGGTACCTAGTGATATAATGTCTGAAATTATTCAAGGAATGGACAATAGCCAAAATTTCTTTTTCAGTGATAGTGTACTTCAAATCAACCTTAGACAAATTTTTACTGATGAATTAAATGGCATAGGGTAACTTATCATCCATTTGTCCCAAAGCTTCCATTTTTATCTTTATATGATGCATCCATATGGTTATGGAAAGGGAGAGCCTAGTTGGGACCTCATAGTACAAGAGTAGTGGTCAAATTTTCTTTTATGATTTCAAAGCCCTGTTGACAAGAAATTGATGAACAAACTTCTGAGTCCTAGTTCGGCAATACAAACAATGCTAAAGCCACCTTTTGTAAAATTATTGATGAATATCCTATAATAGTAAGCCAAACCAAATAAAATCCTAAAATCTCTCTAATTCTGAGTGGGGACCCTTTTAATGATAGAAAAATTGTTTCGATCTAATTCTATTCCTGCCTGAGATATGGAGTGGCCAAGGAAATTCCATGCCTCCCTCAAGAATTCAAACTTCTCCAGACTCAATGAGAGATTAATTTCAATGAATATCCTTATTAATTTACCCATATTAGAGAGGGCCTCTTGGGAATCATACCCATTAGGAGTGAAATCGTCCATGTTGATTTCCACAGAGTCATGGACAAGCTCAGCAAAGATGCTCATAACTGTTTGAAAGTGGAAGGGGCATTGCATAATCCAAATGGAAGAACTGTACAAGAAATTTTGTCCCAATTACATGTAAATTTAGTCTTATGTTGGTCTTCAGGGTTGATCTGGATCTAATTGTAACCACTAAATCCATCCAGGAAAGATAAGAACTTATTTCCTGCAAGACCATCTAAGACTTGGTCAATGAAAGGAAAAAGGAAATGATCTCTCTTTGTGGCTTTGTTCAAATCTATGTAATCCACATAGATCCTCCAGTTCCCATTCTTCTTTGTGACTAATACTAGAGGAGACAACCACTCACTATCTCAGGTGGGGTATATGAACCATGCATCCAACAACTTTCTTAATTCATCATTTAATATGTCCTTCAAGGATGGGTTCATTCTCCTTTGGGGCTAGGCTCGTATAGGATTGCATCCATATTTGATATAAATATGGTGAGTGCAGACTAAGGGATGCACCCCCTTCATTTATTTTAACCCCAAGAAAAAGCATCCAAGTTCTCTTTTAGTAGCTGGCACAATTGTTCCTCCTCTTTGGCCAAGAGAGAGGGATTGATATTTAAGGTTATATATTGTCAAAATTCTACAATCTTGATAGGTTGAGGGACTGATTCAACCGATCATATCTCATTCAAATGAATTCTTCCATATTTTCTCATAATTTCATCGAGTGGAATGGCAGTGGAGGGTTAGTTCTAAAGGAAATGGTCAATCAGGTCACCTTTATCAGGTTTTCCCCCTCTCATAACAACATCTAAGGTAAAAAGTGGGTATTGTATTGCATGGTGCACTTCATCTTCTTCCTCATCCTCCATCCACAAATGTAGATCATGTTCAATAGAAGGTTGATAAGGAGGATATAAACTAGTTGTTTGGACAAGGGCCCACTCCGAATGGTCATTTTTCCAACCCTACAATTGATATAGGAGTCAAGAATGGCCAACCAAGCTCTTCCTAAAATAAGAGGATAACCATTAAACTTGGTTTTGGGTTGAAGTACCAAGAAGTCAATGGGATACTCCCATGAGACAATGGAAACTATGACACCCTCAACAACTCCCTCAGGAGCTACTGTGGACCTATCTACAAGTTGCAACACTGTAGTAGTATTTCTCATATCTTCTTGGAGGTTGAACTTAAACATGGTTTCTTTATTGATCACATTTATGGCAGCCCCAAGATCAATAAATTTATGAGGGAAAATGATACCATCACTGTGTACATACACTATTGGACTTCTAGGGTCTAGGTATTTTGGGAAAAGCACCCTCCTCAACATCAAATTAGATAATTGATGAACAACATTGATGGTGGGGGCATCTCTTTTCTTTCTTCTAGGATTCTTGCAAAATTTTTCCTTGATAATATTATTATAAATGGGAACATCCTTAATTTACTAGAGGAGGGGTATCATGAAACATATTTTTCAATTCTCCCAGAAGTTTACTATATTTTGGGGTGTGATGGATAGGGTGGATAAATCTCTCATGAAAAGGAGGTGGATTTCCCGGAGGGGTACAATATTCATTTTCATCTTCAATATCCTTAGGCGGAGATGGTGGATGGTCATCTTAGAGCACTCTCCTAGACATAAGGTTAAGCTCATGGATGTCGATGACATAAGTAGAGTAAGATGTCTCTCCACTATAGACCTGTTGTGCCTTTTTTTTATTCAAGTTTGGATTAGTTTGAGTAGGAATCCATGGTTTCTTAGGTGGAGTAGGATAAGTGAGTTGTGGTTGAGTTTGGGGTGGAGGAAATAAAGAAGAAGGTTGGTTGAGTTTATGCCCCCACCCTTATGATGGGTTTCTCCATTGAGGAGGTTTAGGGTAATATCGCTGAAATGGTTGATTTACAAGTTAAGGATGATATGGAGGATCATAAGTCTAGGAAGGACGTGTGGGACATGATGGATGAGTAGAATAATACCAAGGATGAAAGGGTGAATTTTGGTTTGAATTATATTAATAATAAGGTTCACATTGCATGCCTTGTTGGTATGGCTGAGGTCCTTTAGGCCTCCTTTGATTTATAAAGAATAGTTTCTCTAGTCGACCTTTCACCCCTTGGTATACAAATTTTAGGCTAGGCAATGAAGGTCATTTGTATGTTGCAATGTTTTCTTCCCACACTAAGCATATATTCTATAACATTCATTGGGTATTCATTCCTAAGGTGTATTTTAGTCCATCTAAGGAAAAATATAGCTAGGCCTCTCTGCCTCCTTTTGTTTTATATTGATCTCAATGCTATCCATTCTCAAGGAAACGGTATGAAATATTTCACCCTTGAAACCCTATAACATGTTCCCTATCTCACGTTTCATGGAAGAGGTGGCGGAAGAGGTACATGCCAAGCCTTGGTTACTTCTACCCTTTTTCTTGGTGCCCTAGAATGGTTTCTGAACACAATTTTGATGTCATCATAGGCCAAATGATAGATATATCCTCTAGATATAATTTCAATGATTTTGAACACTTCCTCCCTAATCCATTAGAAAAGAACTAAGTTGAGCGATCTAGGATCAAGAGTGCAGTTTTCCCTCTTGTTTTTAAGGTGAAACCTTTCCTCGCAGCCTTCTAAATATTCATGAGGCCCTAGGCTTATCCAAAATATTCCTTCCTTCATTTCTTTGTGTTAGGCCCCTGTAATTTAGTATAATGGCAAGACTAAATGTTCCAGAGACTACATCAAAAACCACTTTGGGATTCTAGGATCTAGCCCTCCTGAATCTAGAGAGGGATCTCTTTATAAGTGCAAATATTGATTTATCTTTAAGGCTTTTAGTATGATATTAGGCTAGTTACTAAGAACAAGGGATTTTTGTTTGTTTGGTTGGTCAGGTATGATCTTTAATTGGATGGAAATATCACAAAATGAAAGAGTTCCAAAGTGTGAAGATGCAAGGATATTGAGAAAAATTCAGCAGATATGATTAGTATGAAACAACTTTAAATCATTGGGAAATGGAGTCACAAAAGGTTTTAATTGTACAAAAAATTCAAGAGTGGTCCAAGGGGCAAGTCATCTATATCAAAATATATTTTTAAATTAAATGATGGAATGGAACATTAAAGTGTTGTGAAGGTGGAAAAAGCCAATAATTTCAACAAGGATTTATCAGCTTTCCAAACAATAAAAGCCTTTTTAAGCAAATATTTAAAACCAACCAAAGACAGGGCTAACCATAAACTTCTTTGGACAAGCTTGTATTAAAGCTAAATTATCAGACAACAATCCAGTAATCACACTAGACTACTTTCAGATGGGATGAAAATAGATAAGAAAACAAAGTGTAGCTTAAGATCAAGCAAGATATATTTAAATCAAAACTTGCTTTCAGCATACTCTTAGGGAAACTTTCAAAACAACCTTTGGAGAAAGAACTAGAAGACAGGGCAAACCATAGAATTTTCTAGTTTAACTCTACTTAGCATGCAATAATAATATCATTCAAGAACTTCCTTTCAATTTTAGCACCTCAAGACATGGAAAAACTAACATTCCTTGACAATTTTTACACTTAAGTGATTCTTAAATACACAATTTGGAGGAAAACATAAATACAAAGCTTATCAGTGAGAGTAGGGTACTTTTGACAGTAAATCCTAGCTCTATATTTGTTGTTCTTTATCAGAGAAAAGTGAACAAAATGGCATACATGAAAGGAAAACAATAACAATAAGAGGTACTTCACCAATGATATAGACCAGTATCCAAAGAATCAGCTTGTATATTGATTTTCAATCTAGTTACCAACTACAAGTCCAATGTTTCATCTTAGCAATAACTTCTCTTCTCAACCTAACTTCTCAAATAACTTTCAATAGGGCTTCAGAGCTTCAGAACTTACTTACATTCAACAATGGTTTGATACTACAACTATTACATCAAAGTCCAATAACCAACAATATCTCATCTTCTTCAGAAGTATTTATAGAAGAAAGAGTTGGTGGGATGAAAGGAAAGATCTTTCGGTTCAATTAATACAAGTTAATGCTTCTCGGCCTTTGAGGGGCTCAACAGAGAAGATTTCTGATATTTCCTCTGTATTAATTGGTTTTCATTAAGTATTAAGTTAGTAGGTAGGTTTTGTTGACTTTAAAACTCTCTAAGAAACTAGGCAATAACTTATGCTGTCTTCAGGAAAAAATATCGCTGACTAAGCAATAACTAGGCCTTATTTTGATTTATGGAAGCTGCAGGTGTCTCTTTGGTAGCTGAAGAGGACAATTAGCCTCGGATGTGGTAGTGGAGGCATCCTTTGCTAATATTTTTCCTTGTTTTATCCTAAAACATCTTAATCTATTTTTATTCTATGTTTTTAGGCTTAATTAGACTTAATCTTACTCTTCGGTCTTCATTCTATCTTTATCTATGGATTAGGCCTTTAATTTCTGATCTTTCTGCCTTAATCCCTTTAAACTTTTCTTAGAATCATTAATCTTCACACTATGCTCTGATATTATGCTGTAACACTGATACTCTTTGCCTGTTTGATGTTTACTATGTTTTGTTGTGTTGCAAGCGCACAGAAGGTTTACGAGATATCACCAATGCTCATGAGGCATGGGTAAAATCATTGTTTGAACTCTTGTAAATCTTTTTTTTTCATGAATAATGGCCTGGGGGATCGTCATACTCGACCTTTTTTTTCTTTTAAAATGGTGGGAAAAACCTTAATAACCTACAAAAAACACACAAAAGTTATAAAAACCTGCGAAGATAGGTCAATTAGCTACTCTGGGTGGTTTGGGCGTGAGATTAAATAGTGGCCATTGGATGAAAACAACCAACGGTCAAGATCTCTCGATGGGGTCAATATGGAGATGGTTGGGTGATTGGTGGTAAGATTAAGTTCGTGTCATCGATTTAAGTTGATCAATGGCTGAGATTAAAAGATAAAAAACATTGCAGGGTTAGTGGTAAAGCGGAAAACTGGAGTGGTTTTCGCAAAAATTTTTGGGTGGTAAGTGGTTTGGCTAACACAAATGCGATACGGTATGCCGCTTGATGCGTGTCCCTCTAATACTGCCCATTTCGCAAAGTTTTTGGGCATTAACGCTCGAGTGGAAAATTTTTGTGAAACGTAATGTCAACCATTGGATCGGGAGAGCCAGATCGGACGGTGTGGATCGCATGTGTCGGGGGAAGTTGCACGGATGAGAAGAGTGGTAGCGTTTGAAGAGTGGAAGCAATATGGACCATTGGATTTGAGAAAATCAATGGTGGGGATTTAATCGGAGGTCAGAAGGGAAGATAATTGCATGAGGGGTGAGTGCGACGTGATTAAGCATTGGCCGTTAGATATTTATGAATGGACAGTTAGATTTAAATCGGGGACCACAAATCGGAAGAGACAAGGGGATGGCACTATGAGACTTGCGTGATGCGAGTGAGCATTTTCCGTCGGATCTGGGAGTAATATCGATGGTCAATAATGAATCAAAGGGGTAATGGAGAGGGGTTATGGGTAGAGAAATGGCTTAATCTCGATCGTTGGATTCTACGATCGGATGGTCAAGATTAGAAGAGTGAGCAAAGGAGATAGGTTCATCGCATCGGTGATTTCGGGAGAGAACAAAGGGACAGAGTTTATTGGGATTACGATTAGGCCTTAGCGCTTGGTCTTAAGCGTGGGTTATATGCAAAGGAAAGGGTTAAGGGCTAAGCCAAAAGGGGTTTAAGCCCTAAAGTGTTTAAAGGGTGATTTAAGGCCAAAAAATAGGGTTTTTAAGGCTTAGAAAGGGGTTCAAGTAGGTGAAAGGAGGCATTTTTAAACCAGATAAAGGGAGGTATAAGGTTTAAAAGGGGTTTTTGGAAGGTTTAGAGGTCAAATGGAGGCATTTTGAGGGAATCTATGAAGGGGATGAGGATGAAACATGGGGGATTTTGTGGGGATGAAATGGAGGAAATGGGGTCCTTTCGAAAGCAGTTTTCTCTTGGTAAAACAACAGGTTCTTTAGGATAAAGAGGGAAACAATAGTGAAGAGTAAATCAAGGGTAATTATTATTAGAAGACTTCAAGAACTCACAATTTTGGATGTGAAATTGTTTCTTGATGGCTAAAAAATGACTTAGCCACTATTTGGTATGACAAATTTTATAGGTGCCTAACAGTGGCTCCACATGGGGATGGCATCTTCTTGAAGATGTCAAAAACTGCAGATTATTTCTCTGGAAGCTGGCCAGTGGCTTATCCATTTGGCTACAACTTTTCTTTTCTTTTCCTAATCTTCTTTTGATCTAACAATCTTTGTAATAATTTAAAACAATGGAGTTCTACCAAAACAACATCTCTACCTACCCAATCCTACTGATTCTAACATTTTTTTCTTCTCCAGAGTGCATTTGGATTGGCAAAATCTTTTCATCAACATTTTATTTTTTTGTTGAAAACATAAAACTAATCTATTTCTACTCTTATTCCTCCATGAGTTCAGATTAAGCAGTTGAACTCATAAATTTCTCTACCTAACTACCATATGTTAGGATTAGACTGTCTAACAGATTTTTATTCTCTATTTTCTAAAACAGAAATTGAAAAGCTGTCAAGTCAGGATTAAGTAGTCTAACTTGCTGCTGATCTATGGCATAAAAGAAAGCTCCACATAGACTAAAATTTGCAAAAAAGTAAAACAAAATTGAGAAGGCTTTAAGATATGAAAATCAGAAACATCCTTCATTATTTCTTCAGCTCTATTTTGAAATTGTTTGAGTTTTCTCCTCTTTCTTTCCTGGTTCAAGTTTTAAGCATATTGGAACCAGTTTGTTTCTATCCTTCGCTCAAGATTTGTTCTAATTAAAGCCATTCTCTCTTCTGGAATTCATAGGTTCATATTTTGAGCTTGTTTGAACCTTTGTTTTTCTATCCTAATCGACCTTACTGATAAGCCAAGATTATGTTGTTTGGCTGATCTATTTCTCTAACCTATCAGCAGTAAATTGAAAAGCTAATTAGTCATGATTAGGTTGTATGACTAACTAGAAGGGTGTGTTTAGGAGTGGCATTTGAGTTTGCACACTTTCAGATTTTGTTTCTCTTTTTTGGTATGGGGCTATACCTTTTTGTTTTTACAATCTCCCCTATTTTCTTTTCTATTGTTTTTGTATTTTTGATTTTTTATAACTTTGAATGCAATGTTCAAACAATGATTATTTACAATGGAAAAATAAAAAGCTTCCAGATGGTATAGTCAAGAAAAATAATGTTTGAGCATCCTGCCTTTGACAAGACCTCCAAAGAGTTTAGTTCCATTCAATTCTTGCAAGAAATATGCATTGTTACCAGCAGTTGAATGAATGAGATAAGGGCCTAGCCATAAGTTATCAAATTTTTCATGTTTTCACTTATCTTATCTCCTAGAATCCCACTTCAAAATTTTGTCACCAATGCTAAAATAACTGGCCTTTGTTCTTTTATCAAACAACTTCTTGATGTTTTCTTGCTTGTGTAGTGCTCTATTGTAGACTTCCTCTTTGGTTTGTTGAACATGTATAGTTTGATTAATTCTTCTTGTCATATCATTATCTTTAGACTGTACTTCTTGGATCAGCTTCATGACTGGCACTCTTAGGCTGTTTGTAAAAATTGCATCTGCCCCATAAAATAGCTGGTAGGGAGACATTCCAATTGATTTCTTAAGTGTTAATTTGTCAGCCCATAGTGCATGTACTAGCTTTGTGTGCCATGATTTCTTATTGTCTTCCAGTAACTTTTTGATTATATTTACCAAACTCTTGTTTGAGGATTCTGCTAACCCATTACCTTGAGGGTAATAAGCATTGGAATGGCCCAATGGAATCTGATATTTATGACAGAATTCCACCATATTTTTGGATCCAAATGCTGCAACATTGTCAGTGATAATCTTCCTAGGATAGCCAAATGTAGATAGGATATGAGTTTCAATGAATTTTATAATGACAAAGTCATTTGCTTGCCTAGAAGGGATGGCTTCTATCCATTTGGTAAAGTATTCTATTGCAGTGAGGATCCATCTATGTTGGGTAGATGAGGCTGGATGGATTTCCCTAATGAAGTCTAGACCCCACTGTGGAAAATGAGCTTCAATAGTGATTGGATGCAAGGGTACGGGAAGAATTTTCTTTTTCCTTCAAAGAGTTGGCATTTGTGAGAGGCAATAATCATCTTATGGACATATTGAAAGAGGTTAGGCCAATAGTAACCAGCTCTAAGGATTTTATTGGCAGTTGTCTTCCAATAGAGGTGGCCTCCACATTCTCCTTCATGCAACTCATGCTTTATCTTATCTGCATCATTCTCAGACAAATATTTAAGCAATAATCCACTAGCATTTTTCCAATATAGACATTTGTCTAAAATGCAGTAAATAACAGCTTTCAACTTTAAAAATCTTGCCTTTGTCTTAGAAAAACCAGGAGGTGTATTTAAATTGAGAAAAACATATAAAATATCAGCATACCAAGACGAATTCATAAAATGATCTTCAACAGTTGGAGTTGACAACTCCACCTGTTCAGCTAAATTATCTAACATGTTTATGTCAAGAGCTTCAAAATTAGACTCAGCCATTAATCTTGCTAGTCCTTGGCCTTTAATGAGCTTAGTGGGCTTAATTTCTAAATCATATTCAAGTATCACAGCTATCCACTTTCCTCTATTTCCATCTGGATCTTGTGTCAAAATGTCTTTTAAAACTGAATTAGGCACAAATGCAATTATGTGGGAATGTAGAATGTAAACCCTGATGTTTTTTAAGGCTTTGACTAGGGAAAAGGCTTTTTTTTCCATGAGATTGTACTTTAGAGGTGCACCTCTCAATGCCTTACTAAAGAATGCAATTGGCTGCTCTTGTCCCTTCAATTTTTTCTGTAATAGGATAGTAGCCACTGTGTGTTCTGATGCAAATGAAAAAAATGAAGAAGTCCTTTGAAAAATCAGGACTAATGAGAACTGGTGTTTTGGTTAATGCTTGTTTTACCAGTTCAAAAGATTTCTTTGCTTCTAAGGTCCATTTAACCCCTTCTTCATTTTTGAGCATATTTTTTATGTTTCTAAGGAGTTCAGCTAAGTTGGATATGAACCTTCTCAAGAAATTAATCTTCCCAATGAAAGATTGAAGTTCCTTCATGTTTCTAGGATGGCTGATTTGCAATATACCATCAATATTCTTTGGATCTATCTTTATTCCCTCTTCTGGTATGATGTGTCCAAGAAGTTAACCTTCTTGGAAACCAAACATTGTTTTCTTTGGATTTAAAGATAACCCAAACTTTCTGCATTTCTCAAAGACCTTTCTCAATTGTTCTAGGTGTTCTTCATCTTTTTTTGAAAAAACAGTGATATCATCAAGGTAAATAATGATGAAGTATCCTAATTCTTCTGGGAATTCAATATCCATGTCTCTCTGAAAAGTAGCACCAACATTTGTTAAACCAAAAGGCATTTTCACGTACATGAAAGTACCCCAAGGTGTAGTAAAGGTTGTTTTAAGTTGATCATCTGGATGTACTAATATCTGATTATATCCTGATAAGCCATCTAACAAAGAAATCCTTTTAGAACCAACTACCCTTTGTAAAATATGATCCATCTTGGGTAAATTGTAGTTGTCCTTCAGAGAGGCTTTGTTTAAGTTCCTAAAATCAATACAAAGCCTAATCTCTCATGTTTTCCTCCTAAATGACACAAGATTAGAGACCCACTCTGAGTATCTAATAGGAACAATAATTCCAGATTCATGCATTTTATTAATTTCCTTTTCTACCAGAGGTAATTGAACAGGGTTTATTCTGCACATTTTTTGTTTAAAAGGTTTATGGTATTCCTTAAGAGGTATCTTATGCTGAATTATTTCTGTATCATAGGACTTTAGATCCTCATAACTCCATGCAAATGCATCTGAAAATTCCTTAAAGAGCTCAATGTATTTCACTTTAATGTGATCTGGCAAGGTTTTAGACAGTTTAATCATTTTTGGTTATTTTTTACTGCCTATGTTACATTCTTCTACTTCAGTTTCAACAGGTTCTAGTCTTGGTTTTTTGGAAACATCATTGAGATCAAACAACTCCTCTAATGGGACTAGTCCTTCTAACAAGTTTTGAGTGTTAGATTGCAGCATTTCGATGTCTTCATTTTCTAAATCTACACTGATTTCTGTTGTAGGTTCAAGTTTATTAGATATCAGATTTATATCAGAATCTCTAGAGATTTTACTTCTTCATCAAGTGGGTTTTCTTCAATAGGACAGTCTGGTTCAGAATCTAAATCCGAACTTGGCAGCTCAAATTCATTTCTGGACTACAGGAATTCTTCTATTTGCTTATCTCCATCAAACACTTGCCAATATTTTTCATTGTCTGGGAGATATCGTCTAAATTTGACTTGGGTGGTGCATTTTTTGGTTTCATAAGGTGTTAGACATGTTCTAGCAGCAAAGGCTAAACCATTAGCAAGGAAATTTTGGTTTCTCGAGACAAAGATAAGTTGGGATTCATCAAATGTTTTTAACAAGTCGATGAAATTATTTCTATAGGCTCTAAGTTTAGGATGTCTGGCACTATATTCCCCATTCACTTTCCTAATAATGAGCTCTGAATCCCCATGAACTTTTATCCTTTTGGCCCCTAATTTCTTCAATAAGTGTAGGCCTAAAAGGAGGGCTTCATACTCAGCTATGTTATTTGAGCATTGAAAATTTAATAGGAATGCCCTTCAACATGATTTTTTTCTGTGTTGTGTATCCATATGCCTGCACCTACATTGTTATTGGTGTAAGACCCATCAAAATTCATACTCCAAAGAGGACTAGTCTCAGATTTAGTAGTTTGACTACTATCCTCTTTGTCTTGTGTGCTTTCAGATGGTTCTTATGAGTTAGCACTATGTTGAATTTGGTTTAGTTCCTCATGTTCTTCATGATGTTTAGGATTCATCTCTTGACTCTCAAAGTTAACAAACAATGGATGTTTGTTTTTTAGCTCTTGACCTATGCCGTGTTTGCTATGATTTTCTGATTTGGCAAATTGCTTTGATGTTTTTGTCTTGTCTTCCTCCCTTTTTGTGTCTACCACTACGTTACAGTGAGGAGTGGCCACTAATTCAGTCAAGGTTTCTTGCTCATCGAATATTTCATGATTGAAGAGGATAAATGAGTCAAGGCTTGTATGCACAAAATAAAGAGGAGAGTTTTTGGGTCTCTCTTGGCTACTGACCATGTATTGCATGTGAGACTCCCTATAAATTCTTCTAGTTTGATTAAAGACAGGGATAGTACTGCATATGTCATATCCATTTGCATTGTTCCTTGTAACTTAGCTCCCCAAGATCTTGATAACAACATACCATATTTGAGGGGTACATAAGCCACTACAACATCCATTACTAAACACTTGGCTGGAATTTGTGCTAAGTTTACACAGAGGTCTTTGATCAAACCTAAGAATTTCACTCTACTGGAGTCAAAGGAGTATAGATCTTTGTATGGTTTGGTGATTTCAAGGACTAGACTCTCCATTATTGATTTGGGCATTAAGTTATGAGAGGCCCTTGAATCATGCATAGCATTGTGCAAAATTTTGTCATGAATTTTCAAACTAACATAAAAATGAGGAACTGACCCTTATTGGTATCTCCCCTCAATCTTAGGACCAAAAAAGAGCTTTGGTTGGTCATCACTGAGGTTGATAGTGTCATTATTTTCTGTTATGTTGAAAGCTTTCAAAATTTGTGATCTATATACATCTTCGGTGGCTAATTCAATGAGAGGGACAGAGATTTTGATTTTGGCAATTTCTTGTTCCAAACTAAAAAGCATCTGAATTATTACAATGTTTGTTTCGGCCTTATTAATCACTACTTTATCAGTAAAATCAGTTTGCTGATTTCCTCTATTTACATTGGTCAAAATTTTTTTGATAGGAGCACTAGCTGAGGTGCTAACACTGCTAAGGTCTGCACTCTATTTTTCATTAATTTAAGTGCCCTTCCCTTTGTTTTAATCAGAATTTACAGCCACTATTTTGTCTTTCGGTTTTACAGTTTTGGGTTTATTCACAGGGTTGTTTTTCATAGAATTTTCAGAGGTTTTAGTCTTGGGAGTTTCCTGATTATTTTTACTCATGAGGTCATATTCTTTTGGGGTTTTTATGATGACATTTTCCAGCTCTTTATAGTAATCTTCATCTTCTAATATTTTATCATCATAAGGTGTGTATAGACCTTGTTTTCTATTGTAAGGAGCATGAAAATCATTATCTACTCCTAGCATGTTTATTTCATCTTCCTCTGTTTCTTCATTTGTTTCTTCAACCTCGCTTACATAGTTTTGATGAAAAGGAGGAATAATCTGCTGATCATCCTCTCTTGGTCTATTTTGAGGTTGGTTTCTCCTAAAATTCTGATTTTGATTTTGATTTCTGTTTTGGGGACCTGATTGGTTTTCTCTAGCTTGAACTTTCTCTAGTATGCTCATATTTTTCATCATTTCTTTCATCATTCTTTCCATTTTAGAGCTAGATGTGAAGGGTGCAGATTCCTCCCTAAATGATACTTTCTTTTCATTCCTCATCCTTGATCTCTTCTCCATTAGATTTACTTCGACATCTAAGGTTCCTTTCAGCATATCTTCTAGAGTCAAAGGATCTCTCTCTCTCTTAGCTGATAGGCCATTTCAGGATCAAATCCTTTAGGAAATTTGTTTAAAGCTAAGCCTTATGGAGGTTTTATGTCTGGGGGCAGTGCATTATAAACACTATTGAACCTATTTCAATAGGCTTGGACACTTTCCCTAGTGTTTCTTTTGAGATTGTTGTAGTCCGAAAGTATTTGGAGAGGTTTTTTTCTAACTTCTCATTTGTTTAAGAATAACTGATGGAGGGCTTGGAGATCATTAATACTGTGAGGCGTTAAGCCTTTGAACCATTTTCTTGCTTCTCCCCCTAAACTTTGAGCAAATAATATAATTTTAACAGATTCATCATCAATCTCATTCCTATCAAAATAGTCATTCATCTTATCCACATGTTTTGAAGCAGTAGTAGTACCACTGGCATCAAACAATGGTATCTTCGACTGATAGTCCTGTGGAAAATTGACCAAAGGTAAAAGAAGGACTAGAGGGGCATACCATGTTGCCATGATTGGAGGTTTTGGAAAGAGTGGGGGGTTTACAAGGGGTGGATTGACAAGAGGGAAAGTGGGCCGAAATGGAGTGTTATGGACAGTGGGTGTATGGGTAATAGAAGTGGATGGACTAGCAAGAGATTGTTGAGAAAATCTAGGATGAGAGAAACCAAAATTATGAAGGAAATCCAAATCAGGTGGGGTAGTTTTCCTACTATCAAGATGTTCACCTTTATCTTGGGATGAAGGGGGAGACTCAAAATCTATATGATCTATATCATTAAGTGACCTAGTTCTAAATGGATTTCTCAAGTCAACTTGTGAATCTTGTAGAGATGCAAGGTTTTTAGGAATAGAATTAGCTCTACGGATTGGTCTGACAGTAGTTGAGGTTTGAGCCTTAGGAGACTTCCTAAGTATGCTTTCAGGATTATCAACTATCTCAGGAGGGTTTGGGTTAGGAAAGGCTCTAGTATGAACCCTTCTAGAAGCCACTATGGTATGTTTTTTAGACCCAATAATAAGAAAATTTTTAACCAAATATGACAATATTTAGGAGGCTAACTGATTTTTTAGCATCGAAACTTTAATACTTAAAGTTTCTTTAACTAAGTTTGTATGATGTTATGATAGTAATGGGTTTCCCAGTGGAGTCTTTAGGTCTGTTTTAGGATTGTGGAGTCACCAGGTGGAAATTTTTAGCTCTTTTGGAGGTAAAATGTTTTATGGTCCACCACCATATACCAATCTAAATTTTTTTTGGGTTTTCTGAGTTTTTAATAGTCATATGATTATAAGAGTGTCCTAAATCTATTTCAACAGTTAGCTATGGTGATGAGACAAATAGAGTTTACTCTTATGACTTAGCTAGCTATTTCTTTCAAGGTTTGACAAGACACTATGAGAATCCTAAGGGTTACTTAGTCTGTCACTGATTCAAATAAGTCCTATCATGATTACCATTTTCTTTGGTAGTGCTTGAAGAGAGATAATTATATTGTACTGAATAGTGAGTGTTTTGTTTTAAGGATTTTACTCAGATATTCCCCAGCATGGTCGCCAGAAATGTTAGGCCCCTGTAATTTAGTAGAATGGCAAGACTAAATGTTGTAGATACTACATCAAAAACCACTTTGGGATTCTAGGATCTAGCCCTCCTGAATCCAGAGAGGGATATCTCTATAAGTGCAAAGATTGATTTATCTTTAAGGCTTTTAGTATGATATTACGCTAGTTATTAAGAACAAAGGTTTTTTGTTTGTTTGGTTGGTCAGGTATGATCTTTAATTGGATGGAAATATCACAAAATGAAAGAGTTTCAAAGTGTGAAGATGCAAGTATATTGAGAAGAATTCAACGGATAGGATTAGTATGAAACAACTTTAAATCACAGGGAAATGGAGTCACAAAAGGTTTTAATTGTACAACAAATTCAAGAATGAACCAAGGGGCAAGTCATCTATATCAAAAGATATTTTTAGATTAAATGATGGAATTGAACATTAAAGTGTTGTGAAGGTGGAAAAGGCCAATAATTTCAACAAGGATTTATCAAATTTCCAAACAAGAAAAGCCTTTTTAAGAAACTATTTAAAACCAACCAAATACAGGGCTACCCATAAAATTCTTTGGACAAGATTGTGTTAAATCTAACTTATCAGACAACAATCCAGTAATCACATTAGACTACTTTCAGATGGAATGAAAACAGATAAGAAAAAAAAGTGCAGATTAAGATCAAGCAAGATATATTTAAATCAAAACTTGCTTTCAGCATACTCTTAGGGAAACTTTCAGAACAACCTTTCAAGAAAGAACTAGAAGACATGGCAAACCATAGAATTTTCTAGTTTAACCCTACTTAGCATATAATAAAAATATCATTCAAGAACTTCCTTTCAAGTTTAGCACCTCAAGACATGGACAAACCAACATTCCTTGACAATGTTAACACTTAACTTAAGTCATTCTTAAATACAAAAATTGGAGGAAAACATAAAGACAAAGCTTATCAGTGAGAGTAGGGTACTTTTGACTGTAAATCCTAGCTCTATAATTGTTGTTCTTTATAAGAGAAAAGTGCACAAAATGGCATATATGAAAGGAAAACAATAAAAGTAAGAGGTACTTCACCAATGATATAGACCAGGATCCCAAGAATCAGCTTGTATATTGATTTTCAATCCAGTTGCAAACTACAAGTCCAATGTTTCATCTCAACAACAACTTCTCTTCTCACCCTAACTTCTCCAATAACTTTCAACAGAGCTTCAGAGCTTAAGAAATTATTTACATTCAAAAATGGTTCGATATTGCAACTATTACATAAAAGTCCAATAACCAACAATATCTCATCTTCTTCAGAAGTATTTATAGAAGAAAGAGGAGGTGGGATGAAAGAAAAGATCTTTCAGTTCAATTAATACAAGTTAATGATTCTCGGCCTTTGAGGGGCTCAACAAAGAATATTTATGATATTTCCTCTATATTAATTGGTTTTCATTAAGTATTAAGTTACTAGGCAGTTTTTGTTGACTTTAAAACTCTCTAAGAAAGTAGGAAATAACTTATGTCTGTCTTTAGGAAAAAATATCGCTGACTAAGCAATAACTAGGCTTTCTTTTGATTTATGAGAGCTGCAGGTGGCTCTTTGGTAGCTGAAGAGGATAATTGGACTCAGATGTGGCAGTGGAGGTGTCCTTTGCTGATATTTTTCTTTGTTTTATCTTGAAACATCTTAATCTGTTTTTATTCTGTGTTTTTAGACTTAATTAGCCATAATCTTAGTCTTCGCTCTTCATTCTATCTTTATTTGTGGATTTGGCCTTTAATTTCTGAGCTTTCTACCTTAATCCCTTTAAAATTTTCTTAGAATCATTAATCTTCACATTATGCTTTGATATTATGCTATAACACTGATACTCTTTGCCTGTTTAATGTTTACTATGTTTTTCTATGTTGCAGGCGCACAAAAGGCTTACGGGATATCACCAATGCTCATGAGGCATGGGTAAAATCATTGTTTGAACTCTTGTAAATCATTTTTCTTCATGAATAATGGCCTAGGGGATCATCATCCCTGGCCTTTGTTTATTCTAAAACTGTGGGAAAAACCTTAATAACCTGCAAAAAACACACAAAAGTTATAAAAACCTATGAAGATAGGTCAATTGGCTGCTTCTGGTGGTTTGGGTGTGAGATTAAATCATGGCCGTTGGATGAAAACAACCAACGATCGAGATCTCTTGATGGGGTCAATTGGGAGGCGGTTGGGTGATTGGTGGTAAGATTAAGTTTTTATCGTCGATTTAAGTTGATCAACGGGTAAGATTAAAAGATAAACAACATTGTGGGGTCAGTGGTAAAGAGGAAAACTGGAGTGGTTTTCGCAAAATGTTTTGGGCGGTAAGTGGTTTGGATGAAAAAAATGTGATATGGTACGCCGCTTGACACGTGTCCCTCCAATACCACCCATTTCGCCAATTTTTTCGACATTAACGTTCATGCGGAAAAATTTTGTGAAACGTAATGTCAACCATTGGATCGGCGGAGCTAGATCTAACATTGCGGATCGCACGTGTCGAGGGAAGTTGCATGGATTAGAAGAGTGGTGGGGTTTGAAGAGCAGAAGCAATATGGACCGTCGGATTTGAGAAAATCAACAACAATGATTTAATCAGAGGTCGGGAGAGCGGAGAATTCCGTGAGGGGTGAGTGTGACGTGATTAAGTGCTGGCCGTTAGATCTTTCTGAATGGACGATTAGATTTGAATTGGGGACCGCAAATCAGAGGAGACAAGGGGATGGCACTTTTGAGACTTGCGCGATGCGACTGAGCACTGTTCGTCAAATCTGGGAGTAATATCGATGGTCAATACTTAATCAAAGGAGTAATGGAGAGGGGTTGTGGTCATATAAATGGCTTAATCTCGATCGTTGGATTCTACGATCAGACGGTCAAGATTAGAAGAGGGAGCGGAGGAGATAGGTTCATCACATCGGGGATTTCGAGAGAGAACAAAGGGATAGAGTTTATTGTGATTGCGGTTAGGCCTTAGTGCTTGGTCGTAAGCGCAGGTTATATGTGGAGGAAAGGGTTAAGGGCTAAGCCGAAAGGGGTTTAAGCCCTAAAGTGTTTAAAGGGTTATTTTAGGCCAAAAAACTGGGTTTTTAAGGCTTAGAAAGGGGTTCCAGTAGGTGAAAGGAGGCATTTTTAAACCAGATAAAGGGAGGTATAAGGTTTAAAAGGGGTTTTTGGAAGTTTTAGAGGTCAAATGGAGGCATTTTGAGGGATTTTATGAAGGGGATGAGGATGAAACATGGGGGATTTTGTGGGGATGAAATGGAGGAAATGGGGGCCTTTTGAAAGCATTTTTCTCTTGGTAGAACAACAGGTTCTTTAGGATAAAGAGGGAAATAGTAGTGAAGAGTAAATGAAGGGTAATTCTTATCAAAAGACTTCAAGAACTCACAATTTTGGATATGAAATTGTTTCTAGAAGGCTAAAAATTGATTTAGCCACTATTTGGTATGACAAATTTTATAGGTTACTACCTACTGCTCCACATGGTGATGGCATCTTATTGAAGATGTCAAGAACTCAGATTATTTCTTCCTGAAGGAGGGTATTAGTGGCCTCATCCATTTGGCCGCAACTTTCTTTTTCTTTTCCCGATCTTATTTTGATCTAACAATCTTTGCAATAATTTGAAACAATGGAATTCTACCAAAACAGCATCTCTACCTACCCAATCCTACTGTTTCTAACAATTTTTTCTTCTTCAGAGTGCATTTGGATTGGAAAAAATTTTTCATCAACATTTTATTCTTTTATTGAAAACATAAAACTAATATATTTCTACTCTTATTCCTCCATGAGTTCAGATTAAGCAGTTGAACTCATAAATTTCTCTACCTAACTACTATATGTTAGGATTAGACTGTCTAACAGATTTTTATTCTCTATTTTCTAAAACAGAAATTGAAAAGCATTCAAGTCAGGATTAAGCAGTCTAACTTGCTGCTGATCTATGGCATAAAATCAAGCTGCACATAGACTAAAATTTGCTGAAAAACAAAATGGTGAAGGCTTAAGATCTGAAAATCAGAAACATCCTTCCTTATTTCTTCAACTCTATTTTGAATTCATTTGAGCTGGTATCCTCTTTCTTTCCTGGTTCAAGTTTTAAGCATATTGGAACCAGTTTGTTTCTATCCTTCGCTCAAGATTTGTTCTAATTAAAGCCATTCTCTCTTCTGGAATTCATAGGTTCATATTTTGAGCTTGTTTGAACCTTTGTTTTTCTATCCTAATCGACCTTACTGATAAGCCAAGATTATGTTGTTTGGCTGATCTATTTCTCTAACCTATCAGCAGTAAATTGAAAAGCTAATTAGTCATGATTAGGTTGTATGACTAACTAGAAGGGTGTGTTTAGGAGTGGCATTTGAGTTTGCACACTTTCAGATTTTGTTTCTCTTTTTTGGTATGGGGCTATACCTTTTTGTTTTTACAATCTCCCCTATTTTCTTTTCTATTGTTTTTGTATTTTTGATTTTTTATAACTTTGAATGCAATGTTCAAACAATGATTATTTACAATGGAAAAATAAAAAGCTTCCAGATGGTATAGTCAAGAAAAATAATGTTTGAGCATCCTGCCTTTGACAAGACCTCCAAAGAGTTTAGTTCCATTCAATTCTTGCAAGAAATATGCATTGTTACCAGCAGTTGAATGAATGAGATAAGGGCCTAGCCATAAGTTATCAAATTTTTCATGTTTTCACTTATCTTATCTCCTAGAATCCCACTTCAAAATTTTGTCACCAATGCTAAAATAACTGGCCTTTGTTCTTTTATCAAACAACTTCTTGATGTTTTCTTGCTTGTGTAGTGCTCTATTGTAGACTTCCTCTTTGGTTTGTTGAACATGTATAGTTTGATTAATTCTTCTTGTCATATCATTATCTTTAGACTGTACTTCTTGGATCAGCTTCATGACTGGCACTCTTAGGCTGTTTGTAAAAATTGCATCTGCCCCATAAAATAGCTGGTAGGGAGACATTCCAATTGATTTCTTAAGTGTTAATTTGTCAGCCCATAGTGCATGTACTAGCTTTGTGTGCCATGATTTCTTATTGTCTTCCAGTAACTTTTTGATTATATTTACCAAACTCTTGTTTGAGGATTCTGCTAACCCATTACCTTGAGGGTAATAAGCATTGGAATGGCCCAATGGAATCTGATATTTATGACAGAATTCCACCATATTTTTGGATCCAAATGCTGCAACATTGTCAGTGATAATCTTCCTAGGATAGCCAAATGTAGATAGGATATGAGTTTCAATGAATTTTATAATGACAAAGTCATTTGCTTGCCTAGAAGGGATGGCTTCTATCCATTTGGTAAAGTATTCTATTGCAGTGAGGATCCATCTATGTTGGGTAGATGAGGCTGGATGGATTTCCCTAATGAAGTCTAGACCCCACTGTGGAAAATGAGCTTCAATAGTGATTGGATGCAAGGGTACGGGAAGAATTTTCTTTTTCCTTCAAAGAGTTGGCATTTGTGAGAGGCAATAATCATCTTATGGACATATTGAAAGAGGTTAGGCCAATAGTAACCAGCTCTAAGGATTTTATTGGCAGTTGTCTTCCAATAGAGGTGGCCTCCACATTCTCCTTCATGCAACTCATGCTTTATCTTATCTGCATCATTCTCAGACAAATATTTAAGCAATAATCCACTAGCATTTTTCCAATATAGACATTTGTCTAAAATGCAGTAAATAACAGCTTTCAACTTTAAAAATCTTGCCTTTGTCTTAGAAAAACCAGGAGGTGTATTTAAATTGAGAAAAACATATAAAATATCAGCATACCAAGACGAATTCATAAAATGATCTTCAACAGTTGGAGTTGACAACTCCACCTGTTCAGCTAAATTATCTAACATGTTTATGTCAAGAGCTTCAAAATTAGACTCAGCCATTAATCTTGCTAGTCCTTGGCCTTTAATGAGCTTAGTGGGCTTAATTTCTAAATCATATTCAAGTATCACAGCTATCCACTTTCCTCTATTTCCATCTGGATCTTGTGTCAAAATGTCTTTTAAAACTGAATTAGGCACAAATGCAATTATGTGGGAATGTAGAATGTAAACCCTGATGTTTTTTAAGGCTTTGACTAGGGAAAAGGCTTTTTTTTCCATGAGATTGTACTTTAGAGGTGCACCTCTCAATGCCTTACTAAAGAATGCAATTGGCTGCTCTTGTCCCTTCAATTTTTTCTGTAATAGGATAGTAGCCACTGTGTGTTCTGATGCAAATGAAAAAAATGAAGAAGTCCTTTGAAAAATCAGGACTAATGAGAACTGGTGTTTTGGTTAATGCTTGTTTTACCAGTTCAAAAGATTTCTTTGCTTCTAAGGTCCATTTAACCCCTTCTTCATTTTTGAGCATATTTTTTATGTTTCTAAGGAGTTCAGCTAAGTTGGATATGAACCTTCTCAAGAAATTAATCTTCCCAATGAAAGATTGAAGTTCCTTCATGTTTCTAGGATGGCTGATTTGCAATATACCATCAATATTCTTTGGATCTATCTTTATTCCCTCTTCTGGTATGATGTGTCCAAGAAGTTAACCTTCTTGGAAACCAAACATTGTTTTCTTTGGATTTAAAGATAACCCAAACTTTCTGCATTTCTCAAAGACCTTTCTCAATTGTTCTAGGTGTTCTTCATCTTTTTTTGAAAAAACAGTGATATCATCAAGGTAAATAATGATGAAGTATCCTAATTCTTCTGGGAATTCAATATCCATGTCTCTCTGAAAAGTAGCACCAACATTTGTTAAACCAAAAGGCATTTTCACGTACATGAAAGTACCCCAAGGTGTAGTAAAGGTTGTTTTAAGTTGATCATCTGGATGTACTAATATCTGATTATATCCTGATAAGCCATCTAACAAAGAAATCCTTTTAGAACCAACTACCCTTTGTAAAATATGATCCATCTTGGGTAAATTGTAGTTGTCCTTCAGAGAGGCTTTGTTTAAGTTCCTAAAATCAATACAAAGCCTAATCTCTCATGTTTTCCTCCTAAATGACACAAGATTAGAGACCCACTCTGAGTATCTAATAGGAACAATAATTCCAGATTCATGCATTTTATTAATTTCCTTTTCTACCAGAGGTAATTGAACAGGGTTTATTCTGCACATTTTTTGTTTAAAAGGTTTATGGTATTCCTTAAGAGGTATCTTATGCTGAATTATTTCTGTATCATAGGACTTTAGATCCTCATAACTCCATGCAAATGCATCTGAAAATTCCTTAAAGAGCTCAATGTATTTCACTTTAATGTGATCTGGCAAGGTTTTAGACAGTTTAATCATTTTTGGTTATTTTTTACTGCCTATGTTACATTCTTCTACTTCAGTTTCAACAGGTTCTAGTCTTGGTTTTTTGGAAACATCATTGAGATCAAACAACTCCTCTAATGGGACTAGTCCTTCTAACAAGTTTTGAGTGTTAGATTGCAGCATTTCGATGTCTTCATTTTCTAAATCTACACTGATTTCTGTTGTAGGTTCAAGTTTATTAGATATCAGATTTATATCAGAATCTCTAGAGATTTTACTTCTTCATCAAGTGGGTTTTCTTCAATAGGACAGTCTGGTTCAGAATCTAAATCCGAACTTGGCAGCTCAAATTCATTTCTGGACTACAGG
Source organism: Pinus albicaulis (assembly GCA_034641835.2). Taxonomy (NCBI): domain Eukaryota; kingdom Viridiplantae; phylum Streptophyta; class Pinopsida; order Pinales; family Pinaceae; genus Pinus; species Pinus albicaulis. The sequence goes on from CM076570.1 coordinate 1,378,652,194, forward strand.
AATTCTTCTATTTGCTTATCTCCATCAAACACTTGCCAATATTTTTCATTGTCTGGGAGATATCGTCTAAATTTGACTTGGGTGGTGCATTTTTTGGTTTCATAAGGTGTTAGACATGTTCTAGCAGCAAAGGCTAAACCATTAGCAAGGAAATTTTGGTTTCTCGAGACAAAGATAAGTTGGGATTCATCAAATGTTTTTAACAAGTCGATGAAATTATTTCTATAGGCTCTAAGTTTAGGATGTCTGGCACTATATTCCCCATTCACTTTCCTAATAATGAGCTCTGAATCCCCATGAACTTTTATCCTTTTGGCCCCTAATTTCTTCAATAAGTGTAGGCCTAAAAGGAGGGCTTCATACTCAGCTATGTTATTTGAGCATTGAAAATTTAATAGGAATGCCCTTCAACATGATTTTTTTCTGTGTTGTGTATCCATATGCCTGCACCTACATTGTTATTGGTGTAAGACCCATCAAAATTCATACTCCAAAGAGGACTAGTCTCAGATTTAGTAGTTTGACTACTATCCTCTTTGTCTTGTGTGCTTTCAGATGGTTCTTATGAGTTAGCACTATGTTGAATTTGGTTTAGTTCCTCATGTTCTTCATGATGTTTAGGATTCATCTCTTGACTCTCAAAGTTAACAAACAATGGATGTTTGTTTTTTAGCTCTTGACCTATGCCGTGTTTGCTATGATTTTCTGATTTGGCAAATTGCTTTGATGTTTTTGTCTTGTCTTCCTCCCTTTTTGTGTCTACCACTACGTTACAGTGAGGAGTGGCCACTAATTCAGTCAAGGTTTCTTGCTCATCGAATATTTCATGATTGAAGAGGATAAATGAGTCAAGGCTTGTATGCACAAAATAAAGAGGAGAGTTTTTGGGTCTCTCTTGGCTACTGACCATGTATTGCATGTGAGACTCCCTATAAATTCTTCTAGTTTGATTAAAGACAGGGATAGTACTGCATATGTCATATCCATTTGCATTGTTCCTTGTAACTTAGCTCCCCAAGATCTTGATAACAACATACCATATTTGAGGGGTACATAAGCCACTACAACATCCATTACTAAACACTTGGCTGGAATTTGTGCTAAGTTTACACAGAGGTCTTTGATCAAACCTAAGAATTTCACTCTACTGGAGTCAAAGGAGTATAGATCTTTGTATGGTTTGGTGATTTCAAGGACTAGACTCTCCATTATTGATTTGGGCATTAAGTTATGAGAGGCCCTTGAATCATGCATAGCATTGTGCAAAATTTTGTCATGAATTTTCAAACTAACATAAAAATGAGGAACTGACCCTTATTGGTATCTCCCCTCAATCTTAGGACCAAAAAAGAGCTTTGGTTGGTCATCACTGAGGTTGATAGTGTCATTATTTTCTGTTATGTTGAAAGCTTTCAAAATTTGTGATCTATATACATCTTCGGTGGCTAATTCAATGAGAGGGACAGAGATTTTGATTTTGGCAATTTCTTGTTCCAAACTAAAAAGCATCTGAATTATTACAATGTTTGTTTCGGCCTTATTAATCACTACTTTATCAGTAAAATCAGTTTGCTGATTTCCTCTATTTACATTGGTCAAAATTTTTTTGATAGGAGCACTAGCTGAGGTGCTAACACTGCTAAGGTCTGCACTCTATTTTTCATTAATTTAAGTGCCCTTCCCTTTGTTTTAATCAGAATTTACAGCCACTATTTTGTCTTTCGGTTTTACAGTTTTGGGTTTATTCACAGGGTTGTTTTTCATAGAATTTTCAGAGGTTTTAGTCTTGGGAGTTTCCTGATTATTTTTACTCATGAGGTCATATTCTTTTGGGGTTTTTATGATGACATTTTCCAGCTCTTTATAGTAATCTTCATCTTCTAATATTTTATCATCATAAGGTGTGTATAGACCTTGTTTTCTATTGTAAGGAGCATGAAAATCATTATCTACTCCTAGCATGTTTATTTCATCTTCCTCTGTTTCTTCATTTGTTTCTTCAACCTCGCTTACATAGTTTTGATGAAAAGGAGGAATAATCTGCTGATCATCCTCTCTTGGTCTATTTTGAGGTTGGTTTCTCCTAAAATTCTGATTTTGATTTTGATTTCTGTTTTGGGGACCTGATTGGTTTTCTCTAGCTTGAACTTTCTCTAGTATGCTCATATTTTTCATCATTTCTTTCATCATTCTTTCCATTTTAGAGCTAGATGTGAAGGGTGCAGATTCCTCCCTAAATGATACTTTCTTTTCATTCCTCATCCTTGATCTCTTCTCCATTAGATTTACTTCGACATCTAAGGTTCCTTTCAGCATATCTTCTAGAGTCAAAGGATCTCTCTCTCTCTTAGCTGATAGGCCATTTCAGGATCAAATCCTTTAGGAAATTTGTTTAAAGCTAAGCCTTATGGAGGTTTTATGTCTGGGGGCAGTGCATTATAAACACTATTGAACCTATTTCAATAGGCTTGGACACTTTCCCTAGTGTTTCTTTTGAGATTGTTGTAGTCCGAAAGTATTTGGAGAGGTTTTTTTCTAACTTCTCATTTGTTTAAGAATAACTGATGGAGGGCTTGGAGATCATTAATACTGTGAGGCGTTAAGCCTTTGAACCATTTTCTTGCTTCTCCCCCTAAACTTTGAGCAAATAATATAATTTTAACAGATTCATCATCAATCTCATTCCTATCAAAATAGTCATTCATCTTATCCACATGTTTTGAAGCAGTAGTAGTACCACTGGCATCAAACAATGGTATCTTCGACTGATAGTCCTGTGGAAAATTGACCAAAGGTAAAAGAAGGACTAGAGGGGCATACCATGTTGCCATGATTGGAGGTTTTGGAAAGAGTGGGGGGTTTACAAGGGGTGGATTGACAAGAGGGAAAGTGGGCCGAAATGGAGTGTTATGGACAGTGGGTGTATGGGTAATAGAAGTGGATGGACTAGCAAGAGATTGTTGAGAAAATCTAGGATGAGAGAAACCAAAATTATGAAGGAAATCCAAATCAGGTGGGGTAGTTTTCCTACTATCAAGATGTTCACCTTTATCTTGGGATGAAGGGGGAGACTCAAAATCTATATGATCTATATCATTAAGTGACCTAGTTCTAAATGGATTTCTCAAGTCAACTTGTGAATCTTGTAGAGATGCAAGGTTTTTAGGAATAGAATTAGCTCTACGGATTGGTCTGACAGTAGTTGAGGTTTGAGCCTTAGGAGACTTCCTAAGTATGCTTTCAGGATTATCAACTATCTCAGGAGGGTTTGGGTTAGGAAAGGCTCTAGTATGAACCCTTCTAGAAGCCACTATGGTATGTTTTTTAGACCCAATAATAAGAAAATTTTTAACCAAATATGACAATATTTAGGAGGCTAACTGATTTTTTAGCATCGAAACTTTAATACTTAAAGTTTCTTTAACTAAGTTTGTATGATGTTATGATAGTAATGGGTTTCCCAGTGGAGTCTTTAGGTCTGTTTTAGGATTGTGGAGTCACCAGGTGGAAATTTTTAGCTCTTTTGGAGGTAAAATGTTTTATGGTCCACCACCATATACCAATCTAAATTTTTTTTGGGTTTTCTGAGTTTTTAATAGTCATATGATTATAAGAGTGTCCTAAATCTATTTCAACAGTTAGCTATGGTGATGAGACAAATAGAGTTTACTCTTATGACTTAGCTAGCTATTTCTTTCAAGGTTTGACAAGACACTATGAGAATCCTAAGGGTTACTTAGTCTGTCACTGATTCAAATAAGTCCTATCATGATTACCATTTTCTTTGGTAGTGCTTGAAGAGAGATAATTATATTGTACTGAATAGTGAGTGTTTTGTTTTAAGGATTTTACTCAGATATTCCCCAGCATGGTCGCCAGAAATGTTAGGCCCCTGTAATTTAGTAGAATGGCAAGACTAAATGTTGTAGATACTACATCAAAAACCACTTTGGGATTCTAGGATCTAGCCCTCCTGAATCCAGAGAGGGATATCTCTATAAGTGCAAAGATTGATTTATCTTTAAGGCTTTTAGTATGATATTACGCTAGTTATTAAGAACAAAGGTTTTTTGTTTGTTTGGTTGGTCAGGTATGATCTTTAATTGGATGGAAATATCACAAAATGAAAGAGTTTCAAAGTGTGAAGATGCAAGTATATTGAGAAGAATTCAACGGATAGGATTAGTATGAAACAACTTTAAATCACAGGGAAATGGAGTCACAAAAGGTTTTAATTGTACAACAAATTCAAGAATGAACCAAGGGGCAAGTCATCTATATCAAAAGATATTTTTAGATTAAATGATGGAATTGAACATTAAAGTGTTGTGAAGGTGGAAAAGGCCAATAATTTCAACAAGGATTTATCAAATTTCCAAACAAGAAAAGCCTTTTTAAGAAACTATTTAAAACCAACCAAATACAGGGCTACCCATAAAATTCTTTGGACAAGATTGTGTTAAATCTAACTTATCAGACAACAATCCAGTAATCACATTAGACTACTTTCAGATGGAATGAAAACAGATAAGAAAAAAAAGTGCAGATTAAGATCAAGCAAGATATATTTAAATCAAAACTTGCTTTCAGCATACTCTTAGGGAAACTTTCAGAACAACCTTTCAAGAAAGAACTAGAAGACATGGCAAACCATAGAATTTTCTAGTTTAACCCTACTTAGCATATAATAAAAATATCATTCAAGAACTTCCTTTCAAGTTTAGCACCTCAAGACATGGACAAACCAACATTCCTTGACAATGTTAACACTTAACTTAAGTCATTCTTAAATACAAAAATTGGAGGAAAACATAAAGACAAAGCTTATCAGTGAGAGTAGGGTACTTTTGACTGTAAATCCTAGCTCTATAATTGTTGTTCTTTATAAGAGAAAAGTGCACAAAATGGCATATATGAAAGGAAAACAATAAAAGTAAGAGGTACTTCACCAATGATATAGACCAGGATCCCAAGAATCAGCTTGTATATTGATTTTCAATCCAGTTGCAAACTACAAGTCCAATGTTTCATCTCAACAACAACTTCTCTTCTCACCCTAACTTCTCCAATAACTTTCACCAGAGCTTCAGAGCTTAAGAAATTATTTACATTCAACAATGGTTCGATCTTGACTTGCCAACTATTACATAAATTACCAATAACCAACAATATCTCATCTTCTTCAGAAGTATTTATAGAAGAAAGAGGAGGTGGGATGAAAAATAAGATCTCTAGTTCAATTAATACAAGTTAATGCTTCTCGGCTTTTGAGGGGCTCAATAGAGATAATTTTTGATATTTCCTTTGTATTAATGTATTTTCATTAAGTATTAAGCTATCTGGTAGATTTTGTTGACTTTAAAACTCTTTTAGGCAGGTTGGCAATAACTCTGGTTGTCTTTAAACAAAATATCATTGATCAAGGAAATAACTATGCCTTCTTTTGATTTATTAGGGCTGCAAGTGGCTCTTTGGTAGCTGAAGAGGATTCAATTAGCCTCTGATGTGGCAGTGGAGGCCTTTCGGACTGATATATTTCTTTGATTTTCCTTAAAACATCTTTAATTTTCTTTTGGTCTGTGTTTAGGCTTAATTAGTCATAATATTAGTCTTAAACATTCTATCTTTATCACAACGGTTGGGCTTTAATTTAAAGGCTTTCTACCTTAATCCCTTTAAACTTTGTTTAAAATCATTAATCTTCACTTATGGCCTGATCTTATGCTGTGACACTAATACTCTTTGTCTGTTTGCTATTCACTGTGTTTTAGTTGTTTTGCAGGTGCGCAGAGGTTTTGTGACTTCACAAATGCTCATGAGGCATGGTAAGATCATGTTTTAACCTTGCAGATTTGCTTTCTCCTTGGATAAATGGCCTGGGGGATCGTCATCCCCGACCTTTCATTTCTTTTAAAACTGCGGGAAAGACCTTAAAAACCTGTAAAAAACAAACAAAGTTAAGAAAAATTTGGTGAAAATAGGTCAAAGGTTGCTCTGGGCGCGAGATTAAATCGTGGTCGTTGGATGAAAACAACCAACGGTCGAGATCTCTTGATGGGGTAAATTGGGAGGTAGTTGGGTGATTGGTGGTAAGATTAAGTGATATCTTCCAATTTTAAGTTGATAAACGGAGGTGAGATTAAAAAGATAAAAAACATTGCGAGGGTCGGTGGTAAAGTGGAAAACCGAGCGGTTTCGCAAAATGTTTTGGGCGGTAAGTGGTTTGGCTAAAAAAATGTGATATGGTACGCTGCTTGACGCGTGTCCCTCCAATATCGCCCATTTCGCAAATTTTTTGGGCGTTAACGTTCGGGCGGAAAACTTTTGTGAAACGTAATGTCAACCATCGGATTGGCGGAGCCAGATCCGACGGTGCGGATCACACGCGTCAGGGGAAGTTGCATGGATGAGAATAGTGGTGGGGTTTGAAGAGCGGAAGCAATATGGACCATTGGATTTGATAAAATCAACGACGGGGATTTAATCGGAGGTCGGGATGGTGGAGAATTGCGTGAGGGGTGAGCGCGACGCGATTAAGTGCTTGTCGTTAGATCTTTCTGAATGGATGGTTAGATTTGAATCGGGGACCACAAATCAGAGGAGACAAAGGAATGGCACTTGAGACTTGCGCGTGTAGTGAAGCGCTATTCGTCGGATGCGGGAAGTAAGATCAGCAGTCGATAGCAATCGGAGGAGGGGTAATGGAGAGGGGTTAAGGGCAGAGAATTGGTTTAATCCTGATCGTTGGATTCTACGATCGGACGGTCGAGATTAGACGAGGGAGCGGAGGAGATGGGTTCATCGTATCAGGGATTTTTGGAAGAACAAAGGAAAATTCATTAATAGAAAGCTCCGATTGCGATTTGTGATTAGGCCTTAGCGCTTGGTCGTGGATCCGGGTTATATGGAGAAGAAAGGGTTAAGGGCTAAGCCAAAAGGGGCTTAAGCCCTAAAGTGTTAAAAGGGTGATTTTATGCCAAAAAAATAGGGTTTTAAGGCTTAGAAAGGGGTTCCGGTAGGTGAAAGGAGGAATTTTTAAACAGGATAAAGGGAGGTATAAGGTTTAAAAAGGGTTTTTGGAAGTTTTAGAGGTCAAATGGAGGCATTTTGAGGGATTTTATGAAGGGGATGAGGATGAAACATGGGGGATTTTGTGGGGATGAAATGGAGGAAATGGGGGCCTTTTGAAAGCATTTTTCTCTTGGTAGAACAACAGGTTCTTTAGGATAAAGAGGGAAATAGTAGTGAAGAGTAAATGAAGGGTAATTCTTATCAAAAGACTTCAAGAACTCACAATTTTGGATATGAAATTGTTTCTAGAAGGCTAAAAATTGATTTAGCCACTATTTGGTATGACAAATTTTATAGGTGGCTAACACTTTGGACCTAAAATAGTCTTTGTACTTGTTGTTTAAGTACTCTTGCATTTGGGCCCAGATAGTGATGGTATCCCCAGGAATACCCATGAACCAGCACAAGGCTGCATCCTTGAGGGTATATGGGAAAAAATTCAATTTTTATTCATGTGAGGCATAGTCATAATTCCTACAGACAATAGCAAACTCAAACATGAAAGTGTAATGGTCCATAGAAGTTAATACATGGAAGTGTGGAAGGGCTAAAAGGCTGATGTTTTTCATATTAGACTCACCATTGGTTTCGGTGATGATAAATACCTCAGTTTCTGCTCTTAGCCATAGCTATAATAGGTTAAGTAGGTTCCTCTTCTTCACCAATAGGGTCCTCAAAGTTTTCAGGGTGCTCACCTAGAGGGTATTATAACTCATGGTTAATGAAGACGAGTGAAGGTTTTCTATGTGGGGATGTGGAAGTCTTTGGTAGAAATTTTCCTTGGGTGTCCCTACTTGTACAAGCCATTAAAGAAACTTTTTTTTTTCTTTTCACTTTTCAAACAGTGTGAAAAACAAAAATATAAAACAATGCTTAAGCATAAATACACATCCACTTAGAGACCTCCCTGACAACAATGCCAAAAAGTGGTGAGCCCTGGTATTGCACCAAGAGTTCTACAACTCCCAAGGGCCACTCATCTTTACTTGTCAACCCAAGGTTCATGCAAATTTACATGTGATATTGGTATATGCACAACATATGGATTCTACTCATGCCCCCCTCAACTAGGTCTTCTGATCAGTAGTACTTCTAGGAAATTCCTCCTACTTGATTAAAGTGAAACTAGGTAATCTAATGGAGAGAATTTCTTCTAATTTAAGAGAAATATAATGTCTATCAAACTTCTACTTTTACTTAACAGTGAAATAAAAGCATAAAGATTTAACCCAACTACAGAAACAAGAAACTATGCTATGGAAAATCATTCATCTAGCCATATATTCAATTGTAGTAAAGAAACTATTCTATCTGTTATCATTCTGTATCTTTTGAGGTTGCAAATAAAATCACATAGGTAGCCTGAGAACCACTTTGGAAACTGGGAATCTAGTCCTTTGATTTTCAGAAAAGGATCTCCTTTTATAATTTAGCTTTATTTGATTAAATGTATTAGGCTAGCTATTAATTTCAACTTTATGTTTTTTGTGTTGTTTGGTTGAGACTATGAAGATAAGCCATTAGGAAAATAGAGTCACAATCTTACATCGATCAGATAAAGAGTTAACAGGTTAATCTTACAGGGAAAGGTAGGAAAATTTACTAGATCCTTTAAGGTATTAGGCTTGGAGGAGGAAAATATTTAGAAGTCCAAATAAAAATAGAGCAGTTAAGAATTCTGATTCTAATCTTTAGTGGAAAAAATAAAAAATGTTCTTAAGCCAGAGAAAATGTGTACATTTAAATAAAATTTGTTCTTTATATTCTTAGAATAATAAATAATGGGAATACATATGGAAAAAAGAGAAATTAAAGAGTTACAAGTAGGATTAACATCGCCATTTAAGCCTCACATAGGAATCCTCTTTAATACTATCTGTATTAATGAAAATTGATTACTTTCAGTTCAAAGCACAAATTTACTTCAAAGTTCTGCTTTATTCATATAGTTCCACCCATAATACTTCAAATTTGGAAGTATTTATACAAAACTATCAAAAATATCTTGAGTTAAAATCTTAAGATCTTTTACAAAATATCAAAAATAACTTTACAAAGATAGAACAAAATTATAGGATATCTAAAACTATTGTAGCTACTTGGCACTATCTTTGAGGATTTCTAGTGGTAAGGAACAACAATATGTATTTGATAGCAAGTCTAATTTTATGAGGTGGAATCCAAGTCACTTATTGTCTATGAGCTTTTTCCTCACTAAATTATGAAAAATAGGGTCCATTTACCCCTTTTAATATCTCCATCCTTCAATTTTTCAAAATTAATTTCCACCTATTCAGAAATCATATTTGAATATTGTCGCTAAAACAAGAAATTTATGGGAAATATGCCTCCAAAGATGCATTTGAATCTCCTAAACCGTAATAGTTGATAGAAAACTAAGAGATATTTTTCACAATGGGTTTGTTCCTGACAAAAAAATATTTTGTTTTTGAGAAATTGATTGTCGTTTGTTTGTAAACCATGCTTCAAATTACTACATTGTATAGGAAAAACCATAGTTTTAACTCACCATTTTTCCAAATTGGTGCTGAATTTAATTGCCAGCGTTCACTATTGATTTGGAGGGAGTGGGATGAAATGGATATATTACGTGGGCAGAACGGCATGGAGGTGCAAGGATGGAGGGTACATCACAATCGGTGAGTAGAGTAATGAAGAGTGACGTGAGAGTCGAAAGCGAAATTTTATTTGGTGGGAAGGTGAATGGAAGTTTCGGGGGGGGGGCGGGGGGGGAGGTTGAGATGAAGGCGGAAATGGGGGGGAGGGATGAAATTTTGTGACAACGGGACATTTG